>BQNB010167136.1:0-10548 GCA_026074375.1 Tanacetum coccineum
ATTACTTTTTAGAATTAATTCAAGTAACTGGTGGGCTAACTCTTTGTTTTAAGGTAATTATTGTTTTACTAGATCAGCACTCGCGCGAAGTGATGGTGTACAGCGGCAAATAATTATGCGTGCTTGTTGTTTTGGTGTGACTCTTAATGCAACCTTACAGTTCAGTTTGTAGTTATTGCGAGAAAAAAAAGCATGTGAGTTATAAACAAAAAATGACAAAAGTTTAAAGATTTGAGGATGAAACGATACTTAAGTTTCTTACCACATTTAGAGAGAATTGCAAAAATGGTCCTTGTGGTTTGGTCAAATTTCATATTTGGTCTATCGAATTTTAAAAGTGCAAAAAACGTCCATACTTTGAAGGTTTGATTCCACTTTTGGTCCTTGATCAAACTAAAATGACTGAAATACCTTTGTCTTCTTCCTGATATTATTTTCTCATAAACTTTTAAGAGAGAATTACATAAATTGTCCTTGCGGTTTGTCGGATCTAACATATTTGGTCCATGTGTTTTTTTTCATCGGGTTTGGTCCTTATAGTTTTTGACCCATTGCGGGTTTGGTCCCTTGACCAACATTTCCTTAGTTTGACCAAGGGACCAAACCCGCAATGGATCAAAACCACAAGGGACCAAACCCGCAATGGATCAAAACTACAAGGACCAAACCCATAATGGATCAAAACCACAAGGACCAAACCCGATGAAAAAAGCACAAGGACCAAATCTGTTAGATCCGGTAAACCACAAGGATGATTTATGTAATTCTCTTTAATAATAATAAATAATAATAATAACGGTAAGACTTACCGTTATGTGTTATGCTATTAGTTGTCCTCTTATTTTCTGTTTCGAATCCATGCTCAGCTTGCTCCAAAGTCTTTACGGAGACAATGTTGTATCATGTGCCGGTATTATTGGTATCAAGCATCGACATAACTTTGTGCGCGATACCTTGGTAGACATATGCTTCCGGTCATGGATTTTGGCTAGAAAAGAAGTTGATGTTGGTCTTGGTGGAGGATGTGACAAACCTCTACGTCCTGCAGATATGTTACTTTATTCGTGGGACGAAAGGCTTGATGTCTGTGTGGATTTGACAGGGTCCTCACCTTTGACGCAGACTGGAATGGTTGATTTTGTGCCCGGTCATGTGGTGATTGATGCGGCACATCGCAAACGAGTCAAGTAAGAGGCCAAGTGTGCAAACATTGGACATGGTTTTCTTCCCTTTTCATTTTCTTCAGTTGGGGTATTAGAGAAGGATGCGGTAACCTTATCGAAGCGGATTCGAAAGTTCTCAATGACTCAAGACATTAGAGCACGTGCTGCTGTTCATATTTTTTTTATAGAATTAGCTTTGCTATAGCTAAAGGAGTGGGGCTCAACTAGTATCTCGGCTCCCCACTAACTTTTTGTAAATATCCTATTTCTTCACGGCTCATGACATTGGGGCATGTGCTGCTGTTCATATATTTAATAGAATCAGTTTCCCTATTGCTAAAAGAGTGAGGGCCCATATAGTATCTCGGCTCCACTCTAATTTATTGCAAATCTCTTGAGTTTCTTAATAAAGTGATTTATAATATAATAATAATAATAATAATAATAATAATAACCTTACTGAAGCGGATCTGAAGATTCTCCGTGACTCAAGACATTGGGGCACGCGCTGCTGTTCACATTTTTAATAGGATCAACTTTGCTATTGCTAGAGGAGTGGGGGCCCAGATAGTATCTCGGCTTCCCACCAATTTTTTGTAAATATCATGAATTTCTAATAATAATAATAATAATAATAATTATTATTAATTAAAATAATTACAATAAATAAAAACTTTTATTAATGAAGGTACTTTATAAAATTTTAGTATAAAATAACCAGCAAAAAAACCTATAAGACCGATTAATTGCCTCATAGGGGCTACTAGGTAACCAACCTTTTCTATTTGTGTAAATCGTATAATCGTTGTCCACACGGTTAACAACGATCAATGGTGGTCAAACTTACCGAAAACCTGCAAATCTTGCAAAAAATACTCAAAATTTACCGTAAACTTGTTTTAATCACTTATATTAGTTGTTTATATCAATTACAAGTTGTTTTTATGGGAAAACTTGCCGTAAATACCCATAACTCGCCGAAAATACTAAAAACTTACCGAAAATGCAAATCTAATTAATCATCGATTAATTCTACTTATACCGATTACAAGCAAAAGAGGGTCGATCGCACGACTACCGATTCACACTTTTTGCAACCTTGAAAATAACATTATATTAATTTATAATGCATATAAAGAGAAAACACTTTTGTTTAAAACTTAAAAACCTAAAAATGATTAATGTTGTTATACTAAAATACTGCTACTTAGGGATGAGCACGGTACCGGTCCCGTACCGGTACCGTACCGAATTAGTGGTACCGATTTTTTCCCGAGCATAAATTAGTGGTACCGGTACCGTACCGAACGGGATTCGGGTATCGGTACCGGTACCGGTACGGTACCGGTATCGGGAAATCGATGATTTTTCCCGTTTTATTCGGTAATTTCCTAATTTGGTACTGGTCCCGTACCGAAATAGTGGTCCCGATTTTTTTTTACTCGAATCATGGTACCGGTCCCGTACCGTATACCGGGATTCAATACCGTTTCGGTACGGAACCGGTACGGTTCCGGTTCGGTACCGGGATTCGGGTCTATATGCTCATCCCTACTGCTACTTATAAAAGGCAATGCAATCTATTCAACTATTTAAATATTTAATTAAAACTTAAACACTAATTTTTTTTACTTTCACTTACTCTACACTCATACATAAGGGTAAATTACACAGTTGGTCTCTATATTCACCCCCGTTTGTTCCAACCGCCATTCTTTTTCAAACCATGAACCAAACATACGTTAATCTATATCATCTACATCCCTAACATCCTAAAAACAAAAACAACAACAACAACAACAACATGCATAAATCAAAACACTTGGATTAAGAACTTAATTTTTTGGCCAATTAGATTATTACAGGTAACAATCTTTCTAAAAAGATTAGATTATACTAACCATAAGATAATTAAAAGTCAATTACATTACATACCTCAACTAAAACAAAGTCATCCTAACTAAATAAAAAAATTATCCCTTGGTACCTATGAAAACCTAATTATTTAAATCCATTTTAGCCACATGACATTCCTTCTCATGGATACCAGCCTGAGTTTCAACCAACACTTCTGTCCAAGCAGCAAGTAATCCTTTATCGGTATTGCTCCTAGCCTGAGTTTGGTTTCAAACAATCTAAAAAATCGAACAGCCATTCCTCACGGGCTCCAAAGCCCTCATTCACCCCCCCACCCACCCAAATCTAACACTAACAAGGAACATGAAGAAATTTTAGAAACCTTTCTTCTTCGATAATCTCTTGCACAAATCAGAACCGCCCATAAAAATTGATGTAACTCTGTTGAATGATATTCCTCCCATAAGTTCATCTAAAACCTCAAAGTGGCCATTCAATAAAATTTTAAGTAAACAATTTAGATGTATCTTTGAGAATAAATGAATGGGATAAGATATAAATAATTAAATCAAAATATCGATTTTCATGCATAGAGTCTAAGATGTCATCATTGCAAGTAGAAAATCAAGCGCCGCCCTAACTGCATAGAAACGATCATTTAAGTCTTAAACAAAAGTCTAAATTGCATGATTTGTCCTTGTTGTTTACAAATATTGCATTAATGGTCCCCCGGTGATTCTATTATGTCTTTTCCATTTAAATGAGTGTTGGATACGTCGTTTCCTCGGCGTCACTGACTTAAAAAAATTTTTACACACCACTCCATTTATAATTCTCATTCCTAAACATTAAATCTTCACTCCTAAAACCCAACAAACCCTAGATCAAATATCATATCAATGGCAGATTCCTAGAAATCTATGGAGTTGAATAAGTTCGTAGTAAATGATGACATGATCGATTATGTTTTACACAAGTATGGGAATAACTGTCATGTTCATGATGCTACTGAGTGTTGATCATACTTGCGTGACTTTATTAAATAAAGATAGTGGAGAAATAAGCCAGCATGTGAAAGGTAAGTGTACTAGGAATGTATTATCTTTGCTGTTGTTGCTTTATTTCATTGACCCATATTGCCATCTTGTTCTTTTATTACTGCTATATATTACCTATTCATTTTAGTTGATGGGCTTTATAGTATTGAGCGTTTGCTATATTTGTAGATGACAAAAGAAAGGTAACAAAAATGACGATTTTGGATGTTCTTGAATAGAGGATTGAGAAAGTTGGAAAACATCTTAACAAGGCAAAAAAGAAAATGGATCTTAGCAAGGGAAAAGAGAAAATGGTGATGGAAAGAGGTAATAATTCTTTTGAGCATATTGCATAGGTATTAGACTGTTAAGGAGGGTAATTTACTCTATATAGTAATTAGGAAACTAAGTTTATACCTTAGTAAACTAAGTTTAGGAAATAATTGATTTAATCCAAACACCCCTTTAAGTTTAAGGTACCTTATGAAATAAGCTAAATTGAACCAATGTACCTTAGGAAACTAAGTTTAGGAAATAATTGATTTAATCCAAATACCCCATTAAGTTAAAGGTATTTTATGAAATAAGCTAAATTAAACCAATGTACATTTGGAAACTAAGTTTAGGAAACAAGTTGATTTCATCCAAACACCCCTTTAAGCTTAATGTACCTTAGGAAATAACTTGAATTGAAGCAATGTATATTTGGAAACTAAGTTTACCAATCATATCTTATTTGCAAAGGTCATAATTATTCAATCAGACAAAATCTATGATCATAAACCTTTTCAAGTTACCTATGCTAAAAGCTCTAATCATAACCCTTTTCAATCTATCTATGATCATAACCCTTTTCAATTTACCTATGATGAAAGCTATGATCATAACCCTTTTCAAGTTACCTCTAATGAAAGCTCTAATCATAACTGTTTTCAAGTAAGCATTGATGATACCTTAAAGTCAAGCTCTGAAGATACTTGTAGCTTTGATTCTACTTGGGTACAAAAAAAGCTTCTAAAGGTAATCCAGGGTCTAGATCTACCCAAGCAAAATAAAAAACTTTTGATGGTAAACAAGGGTCAAGCTCTACAAAAGCAAACAAACTACTATTCCATCAAAGATTTTACAGTAGTATGATGATTTAAGTTCAGGTGAGCATAGGACTGTTTGTAAAGGTAGACCAGGGTCAAGCTCTAGAAATGCAGCAATCACCAAACCTAAAAAACCTAAATCAAGGTCAAAAGATCTTGCACCCACAATACCTAGAACGGGGTCAACTTCTACAACTCTTCTTGTTCTAACAAAAAGGCCACCTCCAATGATGAATTACGCTTTGGGCCTTGCAGCTGTTAAAACTTGGCAACAAATTCTGAATATGGAATTTTGAATTAAAAAGCAAAAGAAGATGTTGGAGGAAGTTCAGATGTAAGGAGGAAAGGTAAAAGGAAGATGATGTAAGAACTTCAGTTTATGTTTGTGAACTTGTGCAGGTGTTTGTAAAGATGGTGTAGGTTCATCTTTTGGTTTATTGAAAAAACATATAAGTTTAACATTGTTGTTTTGGTCTTGGTACATTTAACTTTGCTTTTGAAATGGGTTGCCAACAACACTGCTAGATGGGTTTATATAATCTTTTAGGTATTTAACATTATTATTGTTAGTATAACTTAACTGTTTGTGCATTTTGCATATGATGCTTCTACTAGTATGTGGTCAGAATGACTTTCTAAAGTCAAAATGCATCATAATTTGTGTTTACATCCTAATCCATTTTGACCTTTGTACACCCATGTTGATTAGTAAAACTCAAACTTATAAATATATTACTTGAACAATCAAAAGCATAGAATGCTAACTAAACTGAATCAGCCTTTGGACATACTCGAAAGGCCTAACGTAATCAATCTAATAGCAAATTCAAACAAACATTACGCAAAGACGGCTAATCACACACTTGCAAAAGACCATATAAACTCATAAATGTTATGTTCAACTTCAAATTGTTGAAGGAGCTCATCATCATCATCATCACCATCATGGTTATCATCAAGTTGATTAGATCCACAATCATAGATCTCATGAAGAGTATTTGATATTAGGTTGTATTATACAACATTTCCAAACAAGTTGATCACCAAAAAATAATCCTCTTCCCTTTCTCCTAAAATAATGCTCTAAACAGTGGACCGAATTGACCATCCTTCGAGAAGTGGAGTCATAAAGTCATCTATATCAACACGGTACCTACCCGACCAAACAGAACACCCTTTCATCATCTCATAGATAGTAAAATCGCTAGAGCCAATATCATCTCTACAAACAAGAAGCAAACACCTACGCGACTCAAATAATTTACCTTCAAGATGCAACAAGTGAGGTATTTGTGTAAGTATTAACATTGGATCCATATAGCCATAAGACTCGAGGAAGTTCATTCCCCGTTGAGGGATTTGTATGGTTGTTATAATTGGATGCTCATGGTCTTTAATATTTAATCTGTAATGTGTAAGCTGCCTATTCTTAGTTTCTAGCCAATGTAAGGCATCATTCCAATAGATTGCACTATCAAAATGATCAAAAATGAAGTAGTTAAAATGGTCCCCGCACAGGCTCTAATTTCATGTCTTATGCAAGAATAATTATATTTAAATATCATTAAAGATGTCTGTCTAATCCACAATTTTGATAGTGCAGTGTTTTTGTTGGATCAAAGGTCATTCTTTATCCTTCACTTCTATAATAAGGGTGAATTACTACTAGCGTGTAATCTGGTTGCGGAATCCTTTTAAACTGATTAGATTTGGTATTATATTACGTATTAAAAACAGGACCTCCCCAAGACTATTACACAGAATAATAAGCTAACCATTGCAAGGACCTGACACGTCTTAACATTCTTAGCTTCCTTAGTGGAGCCAAGAGTGAAGGAGCTTACTAACGACACAAAATCACATTCAAACAAAAATCTGATGTGATTAACAAAAAGACCAATAGGAGGATCAACTTTAGTGATTTGGCTGCGGTTAAGGGTGAAAACAGGAGATGTAAGAATTCTTTGCCATTGTTTTGATACAGTTGTAAACAGATGAATACAGAGAATAGGTAATCAGATTAATATTTCAGTCAAAAGGTCGTCGTTTGTAAGGACTACATGTGGTGGTGCAGAGTTTTCTCGAGCATGTGTTATGCGCTTTTGTGACATCATCACCGATATCTAGTTATTTTTGAAGTTGTTGCCGAAATACATACAATGGAATAGAAATAATGAGTTGGTGGAGTATCTGAGTCCGGAGACATCATTAAATAGAGAATATAATAGGAGAATCTAAGACCAAATTGGCAGGGATAAAATTTGCATCTAAAGTATTTTTCTAGTAGGATAAATATCAAAGTCAAATACCACTCACCACTTGCCCAAGTCAAACTGTTAGCATAACTAATAAACTATCACCGATGGTCCTTATCATGAAAAGACAACATAAATACTGAAAATGGAGGGAAAAAATTATGCATAATACAAGTTTTGTCCCTAAAACCTAACAACAACAAATACAAAGTTTCTCATTTAGTTAAGTTTTCAACAAATTCGATAATGTTAACTACACATTTCGTCCCTAAAACCTAACAAGGGTCAACAAATACAAAGTTTCTCATTTAGTCAAGTTTTCAACAAATTTGATAATGTTAACTACACGTTTCGTCTCTAAAACCTAACAAGGTTAGTATGAGAATTGCAATGATATTCACAAGGCTCATTGACTGACATTCACAAGGCTTTATGAGAATTAAATTAATTATGAATATTATTACACGCTTAACAGTTGGATAATGATAACATTAAAAACACAACATAGTAGTTAAATTATAATAACATAACAAACACAACATAGCAGTTGAGTTCCATATATTAACCAATACACCATAGCATAGCATTCAGGTGGTTCACTTAGTCAATAACTTGGAGGTTAGGGATCTTGTTCCTTGAGTAGCAGGTGGTGCAGTCTCGTCTTCACTACTGTCAGCACGGCGGAGACATACAATCATCAATGACCCCAGGTACAGTTATACTTCCAGTTGCAACTGAACCACCAGCTAAACCAGCTGCAGTTGTGCTTTGAACTCCTAGGCCTATTAAATAATCACCTACTATAAGAGGTGTATAGTTGTTGTTTCACGTTCCTAACCCCTTTGCACCACTACGAAAACCGCGTTGTACCAGGCATCCAGACATTATTTATTGTTGGCTGTGTGACCCATTTTAGAACGGTGCATTTGACAGTAAACCCACATGGCTTCTCTATCAAGTTTAGGCCTTGTATCAAATGACATTCCATGGCCAGGTTATGCTTCAAACCAACAATCAATGCATATTGTTTTACTACCATCTTCTTGTACCTCAACAAATGCATAACCATTATCTTGAGCCATTGTGATTCTATTTTGATGTGATAAACAAAGGAAAAGCATTGGGGTATTATATAATGCGGTAAAAGAGAGTGTTTAATGTGATAAAAGAAAGTTGTTTGTCTACAAAAAAGTAGTTGGGAGTAATAACAACATGAATGCTGAAAAAGGAGGGAAACAATTATGCATAATACTTTTGTTTTATAACATGCTTGATCCCTCAGTTGCTGATCCATGGGAGATTAAATTTAAAACACCAAAATAATTGTTCTCTAGAAAAGTAGTAGTGTTTGGCATAACAATAATTGTGAATCTATCATAAACTTTTCTTCCTTAGGAGAAGTTTTTGATTTTCTTGCAAGCCATTTCAATGGGAAAATTCTTATATCTTGGAGTTTTGTTGGGTAGTCTTCCTTATTGATCCTTATAATCCTTTCAGTTGGCCTTGGGAGGGGCTCGTTGATTATATTGGGTCAGTTTGTGAGTTTAACTAGTTAAATGTATCATAAGGAAGGTTTTCCCATTGAGAAAGGTAAATGGTTTTGGTGGGCAGTGCATGATGATTAGAATAGTGAGTTGTGAAAGATGAAACTACTTGGTCCAATCAATGCATTGCCATAGGAGGTAAGGATGATTATAGTTGAGGGTGTGTGTTCCCTGAATAGTATAAATATATATAAGGATAATATCAATTATAGAAGAGTGAGAATTCCAAGAGGCTTTTAAGAGATTATTACTTTTACCCAAAGTAAAATCCTAAAAAAAACTTCCTGGGTCGTTTCCCAACGAGGCGTGAATTAAAAATCGTGAATAAGTTCGTGATCGCGTGTTTGAATGATTCAATATTTGATTTGGATTCTATTTCTACAATTAAAATGCAAAAACAAGTAAAAGCAAGCCTAAAACGAAAGCAATTAAAGTTAAAACACAAAAAACGATAACGAGATCTAAACCCGAGCTTTAAAAACCTAAACTATCAAATTTTAACTCTACAAAAGCAAATTTAATTTTTAATAGTCCTAAATGATTAATAAAAAAATTATATTTTTTTGACTTTTATTTTATTTATTATGAATTAAAAACTAATTTAATCTAAAAAATAATTAAAATACTAAACTAATTTGGAAAACTCTAAAAAAATTATGAAAAGTACTTTGAATAAGCTAATCATAGGAAAAACAAAATGAGCCAAACAGCTTATTTAAATAAGCAGGAAATAAGCATAATAAGCTGTTAAGGCTAAAAGGCTAAAAAGAGTATAAATAATTAATATGACAAATGGTAAACGGAAAAGGCCCAAGGGCAGTTGGTGTTGAGGTGTGTGTTAAATATATTGGCTAGCTAAAGGGGAGGTCGGAGGTCACAGGTTCAACCCATGTGACCTTTCTTTTTTTGAAAACATTTTTTTTTATTTTTCTTTTTTTAAAACTTATAAAATAAGCAAAATGGACCAACTTTAAAAAAGCAATTTTTTTTCAAAACTAGAAAATAAGCTAGGAATAAGCAAAATTAAGTGACAGGAAGACTTGTTTTTAACTAAGTCATATATAGCTTAACTGGTTGGCTTGTTTAAAGCTTAATAAGCACAAGGAAAAAGCAAATAAGCAAATCAGGACTTAAATATAAACCTAATAAGCTAATCTACACAAATAATAAGCAGTCCTATTGAGTCATAAGCTCAAAAAAGCAAATAAGCTATTTGGCCAAAACTGTTAACCAAACAGCCAAAGTAGCATTTTCTAGCTCAATTTTAGTCTACTTAAGCTATCCTTATGGCTTAGTGACTTATATGAAGATCAAGCTTATCCTATAAGCTTCAAGAATCAACAAAGAAAAAGGAGTTTGAAAAACATATAAGCCAAGAAAAAGACAAATGAAAAAGCTGATTACACAATATTTTTGGTTTTTTTCAAAGGTTTTAAAATTACAAAATGGCTTTTGCAGCCTTAATTTTAAGCTAGCAAAATAAGTTAAAACTTGAAAATAAGCTGAAACAGATCAAATACATACTATAAACTACTTATTCAAGAAATTTCAAAAGCTAAAACCTACTTTAGCTTATCTAATTTTGAGATTAAAAAGTGGAC
>BQNB010167137.1:0-14036 GCA_026074375.1 Tanacetum coccineum
CTTATCACTTTCACCCTAAGGTCTATCAAATTTTTTATGTCTGTTATGAATGTTTTAAGGATTTCACTAGTTTCATCCTTAGTGGTTAAAAACAAAAGCCAACTAAACCTACTAAAATCATTTGTGACAACTAGGCAGTACATCTTTTTCATAAACTCTTTATAAATGTTGGGCCAAACAAATCCATGTGCAACATTTGTAATGCTTGGTTGATTGAACTTACTGTTTTGGTCTTACAAGAAGCTTTGTGTTGTTTTCCCTTTTGACAAGCAACACAGGTTTGATTAATTTCAAAAAGATTTGAAGGTCAACCTCTTACAAGGTTTCCCCTTACTAGTTTATTCATTGTTTTGAAATTTACATGTCCAAGCCTCCTATGCCAAAGATTAGATTCATCTGGTGTGGCTTTTGCAAAGAGACAAGTGAGACCTCCTTGAGGAATAACATTCTTTAAATCAACACTGTACATGTTATCCTTTCTAGGAACTTTAAGCAAAACATGACTTTCAGCAGTTAACTTAAAATATAGAGACAGAACAACACATCCAGTATCAGTAAAAAGAACACTATTATTCTTGTCACACATTTATGAGACACTAAAGAGGTTAAACTTTAGTTCCTTTACAAAATACACAACTTTAAAATCCAATTTACCAGTTCTTATTTTACCTTTCCTAGTAATTTTCCCTCCTTTGGAATTACCTCCAAAGGCAACAAATCTTCCATCAATTTCTTTATAATCTGTAAGATAGGATCTATTTCCTGTCATGTGCCTAGAGCATCCACTGTCAATCACTCATTTATCCTTCAAATCTTGTTGTGGATTGCCCTGTACATAATGGTAGGAAAATTAGTTTCTTTTGGGGACCCAAGCCATTACTGACTTGGATCTTCCTTGTGCATCAATATAGTCAAATCTTTTAAAGGACATTGATGCACCATTGTTTCTGGAGACATGGTCTAAAACTTTGTGCTTTGGTCTCCAAACCCAACATGCTGAGGCCTTAACAACATTTCCTTTGTTTCCATTAACAGCACTAAGAACTGCTTTTGGCCTAGCAGTATTAACCTTTGTTCCCTTAACAGTATTAACCTTTTTAGTGAAATTACTGTTATTAGCTGTTGTTATTTTGTTAAAAGGCCTTTTAGCAGTTGAATACGCATTATTAATGACATTTTTATAGGTCCTGCATTATTCACTGCTGCTCTTGATTGAATAGTATTAACTGGTCTAGCAGTATTAAGTGAAATTGGGCCAGATCTAGTTAAGCCTGTTCTTGGAATCATGTTCCTTTTTGGATTGGGGTGAGTTAATTTAGAGAAATTCTGTTTGTTCACCCTTTTAACATTGGTCTAAATTAGTTTTGCAAATTTTTCATTATTATACCAGTTATTACAATCATTCTTCAAATGATAAAATCTACCACACACATGACAAGCTTTGTTGAACATCTCAAAATTACTCCCTAATTTTTGAGACATCTGTTGGTTCCAGTTTCTCTTGTTCCTCTAGGACTAGGTGTGTTTTGCCTATTTTTATCAACTGATGTTTTCCTAGGAGATTTTACTTGCTCAGTAGACTTAACAAAGTTTATCTTAGCAAAACTAGGTTTATTAAACATCTCAACTATTTTAACCTTAGGCACATTTTCTTCATCGCTATCAGATACCCATTCCTTAATAATTGGGGCTCAATTTTCTTTTCTAGTAGTCTTAGGTTCATTAGTCTCAACAATAGGCTTTTCAACTATAGGCTCACTAACAGACTCATTCACATCAACAAAATCATCTAGACTAGGATAAACTAAATCAGATTTTGGTGGCATAAAATTCCTAGTTTATGGAGGTGGGACAACATTATACCCTAATCCTATTTTACACTTATCCATTATCTGACTGTCTAGAAGTTTACTTAGGCTTTTTGATGAATTTTCAAATTTTTATACTGTAAGTTAAACCTCATCCTTTTCTTTTGTAGTCAACTCTAACTTCCTTTTATACTCTGTAAGATCTAAATCTCTTAAACAGATTTCACATTTTAAGAGTTTTATGTCTTCCTCATACATAGACTCATTTTTCTTAAAGATCAATCACACAGACTCATTTTCCTTAAAGACTAACAGATCCTCAGCATCTACAGATTCTAAACAGTTTTATAAAGACAACACTTATTCCTAGCGGTTCTTAAGTCTTTAACTAATTGTTCATATTTGTTCTTTTAGAATTTTTAACACATTCTAAAGCAAGATGAACAACAATTTGAGTTCATTAAATCTCAGAAGTTTGTAGAAGAATTTATACTTGTTGACAAGAATAGCCATAAGATCAAAATTGGTTGGACCTTCTTCTGCTTGGTCACTCCAATCATAGCCAAAGCCATCACACTGAGACACTAAGGCATTTGAAGTAGTTTCCTCAACTAGCACAATCCTTCTTGTAGGCTCCTTGTTCCTGCTGTCTTGATTCCTGGGTGTCCTGCACTCCCTTGCAAAGAGTCCTCTCTTGTAGCAGTTGAAACACTCCACCTTGGACTTGTCAAATCCAATTCTTTCTTTGTTGGCCATGTCTAGCTTCCTTCTAATATTCTTCAGGAATCTTCTTGCCCTCATAGTCAGCATAGCAAAGTCCATATCTTCTAGATCATCAGGATGGATTTGTTGTAAATCTTTATTATCAAGCTATGGAATACTTGGTTGGCTAGCAAAGAAGGATTTAGAATACTTGGATTGGCTAGCAAAGAGGAATATAATTACAGCATCACTAAATTTTCAAACAGTTTGTTGAGCTATTAGCTGGACCCTAAGTGATTAGCAGTATAGTATTAACACCGTACTGAGCAGTATTAACTGCTCTTGTTGCACTGTTAGTGCTGCTAAAGGACAGAAAGGTTACATTATGTGAGTTTGTGGTTGAGCTAGATGTCCCCTTGACCTCTGATTCATAAGCCTTTAGGTTGTTGAAGAGGTCATCCAAACTCAATGTCTTAATCTCTGATTTGTTCCTCCATATAATTGTATGAATAGTCCATTCTTGTGACAAACTCTCAAGAACTTCTTGATGATATCTCCTCTTTCGAGGGCTAACTTCACCACCCCCCCCACTCGCATTCTTCAGTTGACTAATTAGCTTTTAAAGCCTTTCAAAAGTTTGCTCAATCACTTTTGTGCTGGTTGCAACAAAGTTTTTATATTGCTGCTTTAGAATATTTTTCTGAGTTTTCTTTGTAGCAGTATTACCTCCAAATCTGTTCTCAATAGCCTGCATCAGTTTCTTAGCATCCTTGTATGCACTTGCGAATCTTTTTATTGATGCTCATTAGGTAAGGCCATCAACAAAGTGCTTCTTGCCTTTAACTCTGCCCTTTTTTGTGCCTTTTCTTCAACACTTGTAGGAGGGATAACAATCTCTTTACTATTAACAATTTTTGTTACTATAGGTGCATTACCATTTTCTATGATCTCCCATAGAGTATAATCAATGCACTGTGTTAATCCTAATGAACAGATCTTGAACTCCTTAGCTTGATGTAAGGTTTAGTATCATTGGATAAATCCAAAGGCACTAAGATTGAAACTTTGAGTGTATGATATAAACTATACGAAATCTAGTTTATACTACTAAGAAGAATAAACACATAATGTATGTTTATACATATAGATATAAACACAAATACAATAAGCTCCAATATATTAAACGAACACTCTTTGACAGTGTTAGGGTTTACAAAACCTTAAAGCTATGAAAACTTTGACAAGACTGATATTTCTTTTATCTATGCCATTAGGGTTCTTTTATACAACCAAGGAAACCCTAATGGCATTACTAATGGCGGTTTCATGATAATGCATTTTCTATTCTATTTTAACTCGGCATATCATAATAGCAATATATAACTATACAGATTAACAACACTAAGTTAACTAGAAAGTACTAACTATGCTGGCTATAACTAACAATGTACTGGCAGCACTAACTATTATAGCTAGCAGTGCTAATAACTTAGACTATTTTCTTTAAACTTCAACAACAGCATAATCTTGAACCAGTATTCCAAAACTAATAGTAGTAACTTTAGAAGCCTTCAATCCCAACAATCTTCCTAAACTTGATATTCCCTTGTTAATCATCAGTTCATGCCTAGTATCAGCATCTGATCATCAGGAGGATGTATCCAAAAACTCTTCTACTTTCTTGAAGAGTAATCTGTAAATTGTGAAAGCTCAAATGCCATCTCACTTTCATAATCAACCTCTAGTCTTCTATTTAGCATCCTTGAAAGCATTTCTTAAGTTAGAGGATATTTCTTCTCAATCATCATGTGAATAGCAACTCCAGTATTCATCAATAGTACATGAACTCCACATGAGTCAAACAATCTCCAGCTTATCAAGTTGTAGTCCTGTTGATTCTTCCATATTCATCTCTTCATTAGTCTCAAATAAGGTCTTAGATCTCCCCAAAGTAACAAGTCATATCCTTCTGGACTTGTTGTCTCATATCTTTCATTTACCAACCTATGTAGATGTATCACATCTTGTCTATTAAAATCATCAAGCATCTCACTGAATATCTTGTAATTCTTGGAACATCCATATGCTCTGATGATTTGATAATACGTCATATTTTCATTTAAAATATGTGTTTTCCAATCAATAATTGGATATTTGGTGGCCAGAGATTTCAAACATCATACTTGGAACTAATCCATTACTATCTCTAAGCTCCTTTTTTGCATCTTTATCCTATTCTAGTTGTATGTTTCTTGGAACTTTCTTTTCAGAATCTTGCTCTTGGTCCTCTTTTGTGCTTTCTGCTTGCTGTTGACTGTCATCATCTATAGGTTTAAAGTCATCAATCCACTTCTTCTCTTTTTCATATAACTTCTGAACTTCTTAAAGTTCTTGTACTTTAGTTTTTGATGAGTGTACTTACCCATATATTTGAGGTAAGTAATCATCCTATTCCTGACTTGAGTTCTTGTAGGTGGTTTGTTCCTTATTGCCTCTGCTCTTTCTGCTGCCAATTGTTTCTTTCTTCTTTTAAAGAATTCTGCTAACAATCTGGCTCTTTCTTCAATTGTGTGTGAGGTGGTCTTACTCTGCATGTGTCAGTCTTATAGCCAGTTCATGATCAGCATCTATTCTAACTTGAATTTCATCAAACTCTTCAGCTGTAAAGCTAAGACTAGGTGTGCTTCTCTTGGCTTTTGTCTTTCTTTTTGTGCTCTGTCCAACTCTGCTAACTCTTCCTCATGTAATCTTTGATCTAACTCAGGTTTTTCTTCAAAACAGTACACCTTTACCTTTGTCATTTGTATCATTGTTGGAGAGGTTGAAGTGTTTGTAGTTGATTGTTTTTTAGGAGGTTCTTCTTCATCTATGAGAACAACTCCTTTTTCCTTTTCCTTTGCTTTCTCACTTCTCATCTTCACAAGTGTTTAGATGGAGTAGCAACACTAACATTCACAGGAACACTGGCAGCACTAACTTTTGGCCTAGCAGTACTAACTTGATCAGCAGTATAAACCTTTTTTCACCACTACCCTTTCTTCCACAATTCACTTCTTATTCATGTCATCATCAAGTACATCAAATTCACTATCTTGGAACATTGACTTTGTCTTGTCACTTTTCCTCCTCTGTTTGGATGCATCCTCCTCATTATTAAAAGACTCAACCTGCCTGTATATCCTCCTTCTTGGGTGTGAGATGCTTGACTTCCTCTTTCTTTCTAATTTCTTGACTCTTTGCTTTAGTTTGAGGATCTCCACAGCTTGTGCATCCTTCTCTTTCTCTAAGTCAAGCACCTGTTTTGACAATTTTGTACATATAGCCATTAATTCTTTTAGTTTTAGCCTACCCTCATCACTTCCAGGTGTGTAACCTCCTGTGAGAGGTGAATCATAGGGTGTAGGTGGTACAGTGTCCATCAATTCAAAAGTATGTTCCATGCTGCCCTCCCCACTTCTAGATGTGTGACCTTCTGGGAGAGGTGGTTCATTAGGCTTTTCAAGCACTCTCTCAGACCTAGTCTGAGCAAGAGCACCCCCATGGTTTCTTGGCGCCTGGGACTGCCACCTGTATCCATTCCCTGAGGAATGTCAACATTAGGCATTGCCGTGGTCTGGGTCCTAATTATGTTATCACTGTCCTGTGCTGCAACTAAGCTAGCATCAGTAGTGATAGCCCTTTCCACACTGTCACCCCCTCCTTATGGACAGCCTCATCTGCTCCATGGTCTAAAGGCACACTGGTCTGAGGTAACGCAGTGACCTGTTTGGCTCTCCTATGTTTTTGAGTCTTTCTTTGTTTTCTTTGATATGTAGATGGAGATGGGAGTATTTGCTCAATGTGAGCTTCAGTTTGAAGTTCATGGGAAACTGTTGGAGGTGTTTCAGTTTGAGGTTCTGAAACATTTGGTTGTGAGGTAGAGGGTGTGGGTTGGGGTTCAGGGGGTATTGCTGAACCTTCACCCTCAGGTGCTTGGTTTTGCACCAACATGGAGTCAAAAAGTGGAGTAACTTTTCCTGAAAATTTTTTACTTTTCCTTGCCATATTAGAGAAAACCTTTTTACTGTGTGTAGGTGTCTCATAAGTATCATTAAAAGGTTCTGGTAAATCTTTAAGCTGGTTATTCAAAAAGAGTTGTAAAAACCTTAGATACATTAAAAATCTCTTTGGATCCAAGTTCCTCAACATACCATCAAAAATTAATTTAGAAAAATTAAAATTTTGACCCTTTGCTAAACATATAACTGCTGAAGCCAAATTAGTTGAAAATTCATTCCAAGCAGTTGATTTTGAACTTATACAATGAAGGATGGTATGTATCAGAAATTTCCATTGAGGTGAGAATGAACCTTTTTGAAAAGTAAGTTTTGTAGAAAGCTGTTCATATCCCATCAATGCAAGGTTTTCAAAAATTTCATCATTTGTTAGGCAAGCAATACCATCCTTATCATTGAATAGAAGATCACTTCTCACTGATGATTCTGATATGACCACAGCCTTGCCATCAAAAATAGCATGTAATTGATTCACTAAATTGACTGTTTTAGAAGTGGCAGTATTCCAAAACTGTTCAATGTAAGAAGCATAGATAGTGGGACTTACAGTGAGAGCATAATTGATCGAACATGTAGAGAGGAAGTCCACTATCTGATGAAACTCAGCGTTCTCCTCTGTCTTTTCCAAACAAGCAACCATATTATGTTGATCGACAAACTTTAAATCCGCCATATAGTGATTGATTTATGAGAAGGGTTCTGGGTTTAAGTTCGTTGATGAGAGTATGAGGGTTTGGAAAAGTTAATTGAGATATTATAAAGAGAGCTTAAGTGTGTGATTGGACAGATTGAATAAAGTTAAATCTTTATCTTGAAGTAAAACTTATAAAAGAAAGAAAGATCAAGAATTATCCAAATTTAGACCCCTAGAAGCGAAGTTGTTGGCTGAAATATCTCAACAGTTATAATTAATTAATGAAAATCTGTTATGCCCTGAATAGTATTAACGGTAACAAGCAGTACTAAATTTGGCTGAGCTGTACTAACTTTTGCCCAGCAGTACTAACTTTTGCCTAGCAGTACTAACTTTTGTAGCAGTATAAACAAAATAGTTACCAGTAAAAACCCAATACTAATCATCAATCTCATTACTAAACACATATAAGCAACACTAACTAAACCTAGCAGCATCAACTTTTGTACAAAGTTTCATCCAGCAGTATAAACTAAGTCCAACACTACTAAGAGATATCTAACAGTATTGACTCTGTCTTCAATAATTATATAACAACATGCCTCTATTCATCACAAGCACACTAGAAAAGACTAGATAGACATGTGAGAATTTATGAGGATCCATATTTATGCATAACCCATGAATATAAGTTAAGAACTGTTATCCAAACACATTAACCTCCCCTCAAACAATACTTCAGAGATTAAGTAATCCAATGCTAACAATTAGAAAGTGAAACCTTTACCATCTTCAAAGGAAACAAAACCACCATCATAATCTTCATATTCAGTAAGATAGCATTTGTTTCCAGTCATGTGCCTTGAGCAACCACTATCAATAACTCCTTTTTCCTTGTACTCCTTCTACTGTGGGTTGCCCTGCACATAAAATAAGAGAATTAGACTCTTTTGGGGATCCAAGCCATTATAGACTTGGATCTGCCTCGTGCATTAATGTAAGAATATTTCTTGAAAGTATTTGATGCACTACTATTTTTGGCTTTCCAAACCCAGCATGCTGAGGCCTTAACAACATTAACCCCTTTTCCCTTGTTTTCACTTACTACTGCTCTATCCCTAGCAGTAGTATCTTTTACCCTAACAGTATTAACCTTTTTATTGAAAATATTGTTCTTGTTTGCTGAATACTTGTTAAATGGCCTTGTGACTTGTGAATATTCCTTTTTATAAGCATTTGATATTGGTCTAGGATAATTTACAGTTGGTTTTGAGCCATTGGTATTAACTGGTCTAACAGCAGTATTAACACTTGCACCAACAGTATTAATTTTGCCAGACTTGGTTAATACTGCTTGTGGAACAAATCTTCTATTAGGGTAAGGGTGAGTCATTTTATTAGCAAAGTTCTTGTGATTCACCCTACTTGAGTTGTTCTACACTAGTGTTATAACTTTTTAATCACACACATAATGAAGATGCTCAAAACTACCACAAACAAAACAATCTTTATTAATCATTTTAAAGTTACTTCCTAGTCTTTGGGACATAAGATTGTTCTAGTTTCTTTGGTTCCCTCTAGGATAGTGTTTGTTTTGTTTAGTGTTTCTATCTTCTTTATTGTTTTCCTAGCAGACTTAACAAATTTTATCTTTTTAGTGCTAAGGTCTAACAGTTTTTATCCTCACAACATTAGGTTAAATTCTAAGCTAACTTCATCATCATCAAGGGTTCTAATCATCATGTTGGAGGTTAAGCTGTTCTTCCTAATAGTTTTAGGTTCTACTACATCACCATTACTTTTTACACCAGCAGACTCATGATTTGACTCAACTGTCTTAACATTACTAGGTGTAACAATAGTAGTAACATCCATATTTTCACTTTTAACTATTTCATCCATAAATTAGATCAGGTTTGAAGGGAATGAAGATCTTGTGAATAAGGTGGGGGAATGCATGAAATACCTATCAGGATTTGGGACTTATTATTCTCCTGATTTTCTAATATCTAGATGAATTCACAAAGTTTCTAATGCAGGAGAAGCTCTGTAGTAGAAGAAGCTGCCATTTATTCCTAGTCCAATTTTTAAAACTTGACATAACTTGACTTCCAGGCAAATTGTTTAAGATTTAGATGGAATTTTGAAACTTCTCTAATGTTAAGTTATAACTCAATCTCTCTCTTTTTCTGCTTTTTCACAATTTTTTTTTTTGTTTTCAACTAAAGCATTATCTCTTAGTATTAAACTTCAAGGTTTTTAAAACATTAATGATGTCTTCATACACAGCCTCATTTTTTATTTACGTGAGCCAGTTAGATTCTACTGATTCTAAAACCTGCTTTATAGATACTAAATTAAATTTAAGACTTTTTATAATCTGAAGGACAAACTATCATATTTTCTTTGAGATTTTACTAAGCTTTTACAACATGATTTAGAATAAGAATTACCTCAGAATCTGAACTGGAAGAACTTCCATTAAAGGAGGTAAATGCCATTAATGAAAAGTTTGTTAGGATGCTCTTCTTCAGCTTGGTTGCTCTAATCGTTACCTCCAATTCTATCTTGTAGCAACCAATGCATTTTCAGTGGTGCCGGTTTTACTGTCACTGGTTCTTCTATTTATCCCTCTACTTTGTTTTCTTGATTTTAGGAGCTATGAATTTCTTGCAATGTCGAAATTATTTATGACAATTACAGCACTCCACTTTAGACTTCATAATCCAACTCATTGACCATTTACATCCAGCTTCCGCCTTTTCCTCTTGATGAATCTCCTGCTCTAATTGTAGCATAGGCAATCTCACATTGTAAATCCATTTTTTTCTAAGAATAATCAGGATCATTTGTTCTAGATCCTCTTGTGCAATTTTGAGGAGAATTGGGACTTGACTAGCTAGAAGCACAGATCATAGCATCACTAAGGTTTATCTCCAGATGGTGGGTTACTTTAAGTTTAAGCAGCACTAACTCACATAAGTAGTGTTATCTGCTTCTTTGTGCTGTATTGCTGTTTAGTGCTGTTGGAGGACACAAAACGGCCACATTTTATGGATTTTGACTTGGTTATTGATGATCTCTGAGATTTCTGTTCATATATCTTCAAGTTGTGTGTATAAGTTCATCCAAATTGATGGTCTCTTTTCTGTTTTTCCTCCAGATCAAAGCATGAGTCTTTCACTCAGATGGGTTAAGACATTCTCACAGTTTAAGTTCTGTCCTCTTGTGTAATAACTTCGCCATGAAATCTCAAAGGTCTAATAAAGTTTTGCCAACCTATAAAGTTTGATCCATTGTCTCTGAACTTAATCCTGCAAAGTTTTCATATTGGTGTTTGAGTAGAGTTCGCTAAACTTTCTTGGATTCCTTGTTTCCTCCATACCTCTTCTCAAAAAATGGGGAACCTTCCATGAGCAATTTTGCATCTTTATATGAATGGAACTTCAGTTGATCCTTATTGGGAGTGCCATCAACAGAGTTCCTCTAGCTTTCATCTCATTCCTCATGTCCTGCTTTTCTTTCTGCAAGTAGTTAGGTTTTTATATTCTTGCTCACGTTTCTCCAACAGGTTCTCTTCAAAGCACTTTGTTACCATTTTTAATTACTTCCTAGAAGGAGTAATTAGTCATGAGAAAGTATTGTTCTATCCTCATTAACCAGAGATAATAATCCCCTGGGTTGAGGATAGGGAGTTTTGCAGTCAAATTTGTAGAAGTAGTTCCTGCCTCCATGTTATCAACTTGAGAATTGAGATCTTGATGTGTTGTGTTTCTTCTTATTCAAAGCTTACAACAAGCTCTGATACAATTGTTGATCCCAATAAACAGATCTTGAACTCCTTAGCTTGATGTAAGGTTTAGTATCCTTGGATAAATCCATAAGGCACTAACGATTGAAAATTTGAGTGTATGATATAAACTTGCGGAATCTAGTTTTAACACTAAGAAGAATAAATAGTAAGTATGTTTAAAAACACAGGAAATATAACCAAAACAATATACTCCAATATATTGTATGAAACACTATTTGATAGTGTTAGGGTTTACAACCTTGAAGCTATAAAAAACTATGAAAGACTGATATATCTTGATCTATGCCTTAGGGTTCCTTTTATACACCAAGGAAACCCTAATGGGCTTACAAAACGCATATAATGATAATGCATATCTATTCCTAATTTAACTCATGCCATAATCATAATAGCAATATAACTACACAGAGACTAACAGCACTAAGTATTAACTAACGTAATAACTATACTGGCAATTGAACAATGTACTGGCAACACTAACTAATTTTATAAGCTCGCCTTACTAATAAAACGTAGATTGTTTTCTTTAAACTTTAACAACAGCACAATCTTGAACCAGCAGTATTAACTTCCAAAACTAACAGTAGTAACTTCAGAAGCCTTCAATTCCCAATAAAATCCAAACTGGATGAAGATCCACAAGGAAAGTCGGCTGGATCATAACATTATTGTGGAAGTATTGGTGCACCCTTATGTATTCACATCCCAGTAGACAAGGACACTTGTATTTGTTGTGTGATGTGTGCCTGATATCATGCAAAGCCTACCGAAAAAGCACTTACCATGCGGTTTTTTAGCGAATCTTTTTACGATACCTAAAAGGAACCATTAATATGGGTATGTGGTATTCGAAGGATTCTTGCATTGCTCTAACAACTTTTGTAGATGCTGACCATGCTGGTTGCCAAGATACCTGAAGAAGTACGTCTGCTAGAAGTATGCAGCTATTAGGTGATAGATTGGTGAGTTAGTCATCAAAGAAACAGAAGAGCACTGCCATATCTAGTACAAAAGCTGAATACATTGCCTTGTCAGGATGTGTGCTATATACTTGGATGAATCAATATTAACTGAACTAATGGCTTGGGTTCAACAAGATACCTCTGTACTGCGATAATAAAAGTGCCATTGCTTTATGCTGCAACAACGTTCACCACTCTCGGTCCAAGCATATTGACATCAGACATCACTTTATCAAGGAGCAAGTGGAGAACAGGGTGGTTGAGCTGCATTTTGTCTATTCAGAGAATCAGCTGGCAGGCATTTTTACTAAGCCTTTAGCACGAGAACAACTTGAATTTCTCATCAACAAGCTTGGTATGAGAAGTATGTCTCATGAGACTCGGAAAAAGATGGCAGACGAAGAGGAAGAGTAATGGTGGTAATCTCTTCACATATCCTTTGTATCATATGTATATAAGAAAAACCCAAAAAGAGTTTTCATTTTATATAAACTTTTCGAAAAGAAAATAGAAAAATATAAAACCATAATAGTAATAGCAATTTTAGTATTTCGTTCTTGTTCATCTTGGTATAGATATTGATATTCCGCGTCAATATTTGTATTCACGGTTATTGTCTCTCATAGTATCTTTGGATTTATTCAAAGGACTATAAGTCGTTTAAGGCTCATTGAGATCCTGTTGATAAGGACCTACATATGGCTTGCTTTTATTTCAGATAGCAACTCGGTCATCATCTTAAAGGCAAGTATTTCGAAAAGAGAACTTGGCCTCACAACGAGAAATGCATTTTTCTCAGGAATGAATTACTTTATATTCATTCAAAGGCTTGTGTTTACTTTGCAACACAACCCGTGCTTCCTATATCAAATAAGTGTACGTGTCAGTGCATTTATTTATGTAAACGAGAGAAAACTTGATTTTATTAGTGTTGGTTTTAAGAAAAAGAACTAAAAATATCAGTTTCTCATCTGAAAAGATTTTTACAAGAAAATTATATCACCCAAACAATGTCTACAGCTCTTTAAATAGAAAACAGGACATTATTTGAGTGGAGAAATAGTCAAATTCTTTCAAAAATGATCTTTTAAAAAGTCATCTCGGAATAAATGGTAAAAGGTTTTTCAATAGCAGATTATCAATTAAAGGGGAGTTAATGTATTTGTAACTCAATTGGTCTTAAGATGTGATTGGCGTTAACTTTTAGGGATTAAAAGGCGAAATATAAGACTTAGAATCCTAGCTACAAACATTAGGGGCTAATTGTGTCATTTCTATAACTTGGTTAGACTTTATAGTAAGTTTAAAATGGAAATAGAGAAGGATATAAAACACAAGAACTAGTTTTGTCAAGTTTAAAAACTTAGCCGGTTATATAAATTTACTAACACATTTCGCTCTCACAAAATTCAAAACACTAAACATATTTCTCTCTCTCATGCACATTTCGCTCTATTCAAAAGTGAAAATAAAAACTTGTGTTTAAGGCTAAAGATTCTCACCTACTCATTCGTAACTCATTTCTCATCATCCTGGTAAATCGAATTACATTATAAGTCCTTTTTTGCACCCGTAATCAATTAAAAATGTATTAGTGTTCTTAAGTTAAAAGTTGTAGTTTTGTCTAATTGATTGAGGGGTTTTGTTCGATATGGTACGTATTAGATGCGCATGAAACAGGTTTTGATATATCTCAACCATTAGTGAGATATTTAGATTTTTTTTGATGAATAAAACAAAACATGAGTTATAGGGATAAATAGTTGTGGGTTTGTGTTTACATGCCTCTCATAAGCATCCTTATGCTAGTATAACTCATCTATGCTTCCTGTGATATGTTTTACTTAGAAAATTTGATTTTGAGGTACGTTAGGATGAAAATTGTATAAGTATTGCTTGTTTGATGTGCTCTGAATATTTGTGATACAGTTAAGTTCTATAACATATGTACTTTGCATCCTAAAATGGTCTTAACAAGTGTGCCATATGATTCTTGTTGATCCTAATCCTTGATCGATTCCTTAGGTTGTCTAAGGTTAAATTACCTTGGATAAATCCAAA
>BQNB010167138.1:0-14036 GCA_026074375.1 Tanacetum coccineum
AAGTCAAGGCCAAACATTGTATAAAAAAGCTTTATTTGGCATTTGAACTAAAAGCATATACTTTGTAATGGGGGATAATTTATTAAGTTTTATTTCCTCTTATCGTTTTGCCATTCATTCTTTTTGTTCTTTATTCACTGTATAAATATTTTACGATGTTCGTAATTTATTAACCGTTACTTAATTTATTCCTTGGATACTCACAAAGCAAGCCCGCTCATCGGGCGGGCTTTTCCCAGACAAAAACATACGATCATAAAATATGACAAAACAAGAGATTTGTCACACCCCCAGACGGGGCCTGGACAGAATACGTGTCCGGAAGCGTGACTTTATTGAGCATCTCAAGTACAAAGCATAAAGAACGACCTCTAAGGGTACGTTTTGAAAAATAAACACCGTTGCAAAGTTTTAAAATAATAATAATAATAAGTTTTACATCGATTAAATTTAAAAGATTCAAAGTTAAAATGCGGAAGCTTAAATAAGTTCCACAACGGTATTTAAAGACATAGATAAATCTCTGGTAAACCGGTACAGGCAAATAGACTACACATAAGTCAAGCAACAGCATCTATGCTAAGCACCTGAGAAAAATATGCTTAAAACGTCAACATAAAGTTGAGTGAATTCATAGGTTTAGTTCAAACGTTGTTATAGTGGACCACAAGATATCAAAACGTATGCGACAGTTATAACAGATACAAATTCACATAAAAAGTATTTACGTTGTACTAAGCTCATAACACTGAAGCTAATTACGCAAGATAGCATGTATATTGCTATAAGTATTTGTTTGCCCTTCCAGGTGTCCGACCAAAGACAACCTAACCAGTACGACATGACATATATCCGTTTATCGGGCACCCCGTGGGTAGTGAGCGCTACTCACCCGGATAGGGATAATTAGTCCTAATAGATCTATTTATAACACTCGCGCTCCCTCGACCGGTCCTCCAGTCAAGAGATTGACGGTTCATGATAAGTGGGGCAGTAGTGGTCTAAACGCTACTTAGGCAACACGTAAACAGGGAAATCTCACGTAACGTACTTGTGTCCAGTTTTAAAAGCAAGCAATGTTTCTCACCCCAAGTTATAAAACATTTATTCAAAACGAGTAAAAGAGTGGGGCTATGAACTCACCTTATACGGGTAGTGGATCAAAAGGAATCAATCAAATGAAAATGAATCTCACGGTTCTAGCGACAACCTATCATATAGTTGTCGTTTAAGAATGATGTACAGAAAAAGTTATAAGTTTTGACAAGTCTCGACACTTTAAAACATCTTAGAAAATATTTTGTCTTTTAGTGTATTTCGTCTTTTAGATAAGTTTTGACAAGTCTTGTTTTTTTCCGACGATTTGGAAACCTCTATCAAAAAATTTCGTCTATTTAGTGTCTTTTCGTCTTTTATGCATATTTGTCTTTTAGTGCATTCGTCTTTTAGTGTATTTCGTCTTTTAGTGTATTTCGTCTTTTAGTGTATTTCGTCTTTTAGTGTATTTCGTCTTTTAGTGTCCCGACACATCAACGTTGACTCAACGACCAAAAATGTTGACCTAAACTCGACACTTAACGTTTTTTCTACCATTTTATCCATAAGTTTTGATAATGAAAAGTATATTTTCAATGCTTTTTATAAAAAGTTTCATGAAATTTCGGCATGACCTTTCTAAAAATATCGACTTTCCATTTTTATCAACCTCGACACGCGAAAACATCCGTTTTAACAAAAGTACATCTTTTAATGAACTTCTAAGAAATCCGATCTATTTTCGACAACACCTCAAATATCGAACAAATCCGTTCTAAACCTAAACCTCTTCGACATTCAAGTTTATCTTACAACAAATCCAACACTAACATTAATCTCTCCGCCAATAATATTTAAACTAATATACGAATAAATCTTAAATAACGATATATTTCCGTAAGTATAACAATATATATATATATATCAAAATAGTCACAACGAACTTTTATGCACAAAAGTACAACTACTTTTTATGTTCTTCCATTTATAAACAAAAGATTAAACTTAGAGACTTGTAATTTTATAGAAAAATAGATAATGATTTTCACAATGATCCGCTTTGTACACCCTTGTTCGAATGATACAAAGAAACGCAAAAGTACAACCTTATTTATGAAAAAAGTAGAGATTACTTACAAAGAAACACGACGAAAATGATTAGAAATCAAAACAACCCAAACTGTTTATAGTATACCCGGATGAAATAACAATCAACTCGAACAATATATCTTCAAATGGTTGATCAAAGATGAAAAAATATATGGATTTGTGTATGTTTGTGTTGGTTCGTGTGTTTTAGAGAGAGAGAGTGCAAGAGAAAATGAAACTAGTATGTGTGTAAAGAATGAGAATGAAAAAAAAAAACAAATGAACTTGTATACAAATTTACACACACACACACACTTTAGTAGTGGTGCCGTGGTAGGGATGACAGAAAGGGGGACCAAAACGATCCGCCCATCAAATGATAGTGTGTACATGTCCTCTTAACCTAAAACTTCAAGCCTGTCCTAGAGATATATCAAAATTTGAAATCCTAATGTATGCACATGCTACATAGCGTTATAAGAGACCAAAGGGGGGGGGGGGAGGGGGTGGGGGGGGGGGGGGTGGGGTGGGGGGGGGGACCAAATGGCTTTCCAACCTTCTAGGAACACTTTGCTCAAATTGAATTAATTTCCAAAGCCTTTTGCTTGCAAATACATATGTATAGATTTAAACGCACATTACGCAAATAACGAAACGAGTAACGGCATCACGAAAAATTACGAAATTTTAAATATTGCTTTAAAACATAAAAACGTGGCTATTGCCAAAATACTACAACGTTTGGTGTCCCGGTTCGCTCCCGATGACGATTCTCAGATAATAACGAAACAACTTCACTATCCCAACTTCCGGCTAAAAACGTAAAGCTAAACGAAACATTTAAAAATTCAAATTTTCTACACGGAAACGGCTAATTTACTGAACGGAAATTCTCGGGTTGTCATAAAGCTTTCCATGTGAAGCTTTCATTAAGGTCAAGGTAAACTACACTTTCATTTATTGTCTTCCTTTAAGCAACATTTAATAAGTCCAAGCCCCCATTTGTACATTTGTCTCTATTGTTTTTTTTTGAACAAATAGGAAGTTCCCGCCAATAATTCCGGGTCTTACATTCAGAAGTATGGTTCATCGGGAGTTAGTGAGCCATTGCCAATACTCACTGACTCCGTCATCCTGATCTTGGTTCTTCTTCACGAATCCGTTTTGAAGCCCGCCTCAGGTATGATGAGTCTTTCTTCTAGACTCTGAAGAACCATCTTGAGTGATGACCTGATGAACTTATTAAGTTAGCGACTATGTTTTCTACTTAGGATAAATTTCATACAAATCCTGAAACAACGTACAATTAGTCACTGAATTGGCCCAACAATGTTTTGTTTAAAATACTTTTTAAACTTTAAATTGATTATATTATAAAATTTGTTTTTTTTATTTAATAAAGTTTATTTCTGTGCGAACGCAATCATTTTATATTTAAATTATAAAAACTATAGTTTAACACATCTATACATTTTTACCAAAACAAACAGTTTTATTTCATTCAGATTCATATTTCAATCTCAACCACTTATTCAGATTAAGATGAAAATCAGATTCAATTTTTTATCGAATATTCAGATTCAGATGTGCAATCAAATTCAGATTCAGAGCCTCATAATTAAACAAAAAGCCAACCTGCAAGAAAAGCATAACATTTCGATCCTTTTTTCCCAAAAAGAGAGATTATGTTGGTCAACATGATCATTGCATTAACAGGAAACATAACTAGAGACATCATTCACATTGTGAAACTAAAAGATTTAAATTAAGGATTGGAAACATAACCGTTAACATCACTGAGAATCTCAGTCTGCGATTGTGCAAAAACTTAGTATAGAGTTTATAATGGATTCGCTACCCAATAAAATTATCAATTCGTTGAATTTGTTGAGTTTTTAACAATTCTTTTACTATTAGAATTCATATCCTTGTAACTTATAAGCAACCTGCTTATTTTTTTAATACGCACGTCCATCGGATCTGGACAAAACAACTTTGTGAGTAACAGAACTAACATCTTGATGGTCGAGATTGGTTCATTTGATCTTTAATTGTTTTTTTTAATCTTTATTGAACCAAACTCTAGAAATCACATTGTTTTTTTTACAACCAGAGACTAAAGCAAGTTTAATTATCTTCCATGTAGTTTTAGTTTGAACATAACTACTGTATATTACATAAGAAAAACTGCCAGATTTATCAACTACTCGTATTTTCGAGATATGTATCTTTTAGAAAGAAAAAAATATATGTTTATATCACAAGAATTCAGTGGAAAATAACTTTAAGTATAAACTAACATATGGCTAACACTTTCTATGACTTTTACTAACTAACATCACATCTACGTATATTTAGCAAACACAACATATATAAAATGAATAATGCTACTACATGAACCCACTCCAAAGGGGGGCGTTAGAGCCAATTGGGTGTTGTTATCTTACTTGCAGCTACATGTAAAGGTTGGGAATCATTGACCATGGCTAGAGACCGATATTGCAGTTTAACACTTCTGCTTATCAAGTGGTCTTTCACAACATACCTGCGATTAACAAATCTGTTATTCTAGTTTTCACAGGAATTTGAAGTAATAAGTAAAACAATAAACAATTAGGAAATATAGAAATGGTGGCGAAGAAACTAACCATCCGTTTAAGCACTGAGTTGTTACAACGGCTTTGCGACCAACAAAACGTGGAGGTGTCCTCTTATTGCCCTGTAATGCAATCTCATGTTAGAAACTACACTAGCATGTATTCAAGTAATAAGGCGCTAAACCTTAAATGAGACCATTGATAACCTGGATAATAACGTGCTCATGTACAGAAAATGGATACTGAACACCTCGGCCCCTTGAATGATCCACAGATGGTTCACCATAACTACTTCTATCCTGCATGAGCCAAGAATGCTTGCATCATATCAGAAATTCACAACCCCCTTATTTTTGTAGATAACAATCATTAACAGCAGTTTCTACTACTAAAGGAATCATGAAGGAGCATAAACAAACCTGTTCTGATCTAATTCTTTTTTTAGATGGACGGTGATATTGCGACTCTTCTTCCCTACGGAAGGCGTGGACGGCAGATCGCAGAGCTAATAAGTAAACAAAAATCAGTGAAGTAAATATATGCAAGAGATCACAATGTATGGGTGACTGGTCCAAAAACTACAAACAAATCTGAGCACAGAAACAAAAGTGGGGCAAATAGGATTATTTCAGAATCTGAATGATGCGAGAACAGATGGGGGAGTGGTAAAAGGAAAAATGAATCATTTTCATTCCAGTTTTTGGTTTGGTGGGAATGTTAATGCTAATTCAATCAAATATACTATGAAGCATTCATGGAGAGCACATTTATCAGCTGAAGTTGATAATGTAGAAACATAAGGTCATGCAATAACTAAAATGAACCAAAGGTATTGAATATTATGAAATGTTCATACATGATAGTGTTACTTTTAACACGCATAACAAGCATTGAAGTTAATTAAAAAAAAAACCTTTTCCTTACATAGATTTGGAGCAACTGCGCCGTCCAATACAGGGTGTGAACAAGTGTAGCATGCTTTCTGAAAAACAGATTGTATAGAAAGATAGTCAGCACGTCATTTGATAACAGAAGTTCACAAATATCATCATATCTGATGCATTAATGAACTGATATAGTAACTAATGAAGTACTCTTAGTAGCATCCGAATACATTATGCAACGACCCCCATACGCAGCTAAAAACTTAAGCAAAAAGCTAATGAAGCATTGAGTATCCGTTCAGGACCCGATAATAAAAAATAACAAGACATCACACTGCTTACCATTCTCATAACATGCTCCGTTCCACTGCTACCAAAAGAATGGCCACAAGGCAATATCATAGCATCATCCATGAGAGCTCCTCTGTATCAGCATTAAACCATAAACATCCAACAACACATAAACTGTATATGCAACAATAAACAACAGCAAGTTTTAAACTACGTAACTTAAATCCACATATGCAAAGGGCCTAGTGGCAAAGGGCTTGTGACTATCACATTAAGAGTGTGAGGTCTCAAGTTCAAATTCTGCTAGCTGCAAACAACCCTGAAGTGGTCACGCCAACCTCCTAAAAAGGGAGGGCTTTACCTAGTTTGAGTCTATGTGGTGGTGGATTGAAATCTCGTGGATTAGTCAGCCAAAAGGTCAGAAACCATGGTTACCAAAAAACAAAATCCACAGATGCAAACTAACGAGAACATAGTTTAAGTATTAACTTAACAGCTTCCCCCGTTATAAGGTTCCGAAATGTCCAATTTAAAATCACTCAAACTTGGAACCTTGGTAGACTTCTACTCGCATTAAAGCCATAAGATAGGGTATTGAAAACTTAATCTTGGAACCTAAGTAATAAGGTCATGGTCAGTCCATAAATACTAACGCAAGGTTTCAGCTTTGAATTATGATCAACGACGCATGCACGGCACATAACAGAAGGCAAGTATTTACACAGGCCCTTAGCAATTAATACCTACGCAGTGGCCTAAACGAATAAAGTTTTTGAAAGAAAAAAAAAAAACTACGTCAAAGGATCAGACAGGATGGCGCTAAAGACTCCCTGATCCAGCAGAAGTACTCGGAACCATCCTTGCGTTCCGACTAAACCCCAGCTCCATTCTCAACCAACATCTCCTTAAACCCAGCTCCCGAACCCGAACCCGAACCCTCAACCCCTTGCAAATACTGAGAATAGTACATTTCACCCGTCGGGTCCGCAACCGTGATTGCATTCTGGTATTGATTCTCATTCGCATTCGCATTCGCATTCGGTCTCACGTCATTATTACTCGCATCATTTCCTAACACCATAAAACAATTCAATACAAACCCACATCATAAATTAGATATAAAAAAAAGGTGAGTTACCTGGGTTGGCGGTGTTTTTGTGATGGGTGACGTCATCATCATCATCAGTATCGGATCCATGGGAGCTGGGTGACGTGGAATCGGGTCCATTTCTGTGGGTCCATGGGTCTTGGAAAGTGGGAGGTGTTTGAAAGTGTCGGGTTTGGTGTTCGATGAAACCGGTGAGTTCGCGTGTAGTTTTATTGTCGTTGGTTATAGTAGTGGGGCATGCTTGTTGCTGCCGTGTGAAGATCGATGATAGGTTTTGAGACATGGGATTATTAATGTTTTTGGTTTTGGTTTGGGCCGTGGATAAGACTAACGAGATTTCTTCAGATGACATTGAGGAAGGTGATGATGATGATTGGGATACAGTAGAACCCTAACCCTAATTCATTTCATTTCAATTGGGGATTACTGTTCTTTGGAAAACATTATTTGCTTTGTTTGACTTTTTCGCTTTGACCTGCCACCTCACCATTTACCATTTTCATTTTTTTCTCATAATTCAAATATACCTTACAAAATAACACACTCACAAATAGGGGTGAGCTTGATTCCGGAAAAACCGAGAGAACCGAGAACCGAAAAACATATATTTTAGGAACCGAGAACCAAACCGAGAGCATGTTTCGGTTCCGGTTCGGGTATTTCGGTTCTACCCAATTGGAACCGATAATTTCTAAAAATTCAATATTCTTAATGTGTTTCACACATCTACATCAGTTTACCTAATACCGGGACGCTATTCCTTCCCCGTACCGGCCGTGGGACTCTTTCCAATAACCAAAATGTATGAATCTTTGAATTATGCGTTAATGTAATTGTTATGAAGAAATATAAACATGAAGTTGCAACAAGGATGGAACCATAGTACTAGTTTATAACCTATTAAAAATCAACGATGAATGGTGAAGTATCACGTAAAAAAAAACCAAACATCTCATAAAAATCCCATATATTTGAAAGTCGGGCGGTTCTTCGGTTCCGAAACCGAGAACCGAAATTTGAAATATTGAGGAACCGAAACCAAACCGCGGTTTTAAAATTCGTTCGTTTTGGGTCGGTTCCGGTTCGGTTCTCGGTTCCGGTTCGGTTCTCGGTACATATGCTCACCCCTACTCACAAACCAAATAAAATAATACAGTATTAACTTGCACAATGCCCTAAAAGCATCAAGCTCACCTTCGTGAGCCATATTATGCCTCACTCACGCGTGATAAAGAATGAATTAGTTTACAGTCACGAGCTCCAGGGAGGGTGTTCGTGAGGTGTGCTCCCAATCCACCAATACAAGTACATGATTGCTTGTGACATTGTTTTTGAAGTCAATTTTTTGAAAATCGGGTCCGTTAATCGGCTAGGGTCGAGTCCCAGGTCCATTCAGAACTTATTAGTTTGAGACAATTGGGTCAACCCAGTCTCACAAAATAATTAAAAAAAATTTGCAATGATACAAAAAGAATAAATAACAACATACAATCCTTTAATACTATATATTAAGCCTAAAACCCCATTTACTAAAATAAATAACATGTTAAAAATAAAGTTACTCGCAAATATATGTACTTAACTTGCTTTGTTTGTACAAAAAAGACATGAAAATAAAACCCGACTAGGTCATCGAGAACCGGTTGACCCTGGTCACTTAAACCTGGCGGGTGTAATAATTCCATATTATCTCGGTCGATACTTTTACCCCCGTACTTTATTATTTATATTAATCTTTTACAAAAAAATTACTTTTTTCGGTTAAAACGTAGAGGTGATCTTCTCCGCGTTTGGAGAAAAACGTAATATTAAACGTGAACCCCCGGCGTTTATATTAATGATAAGTGTCATTTATACACTTTTTCCGGGGTCGTCATTAAAAATAACCCCCTAAATCTTTGCATTTATGCCCAAAAATAGTACTTAATCGATCCTTATCCAGGTATTCACAGTTGAGGAATACACGTAACTTGGGCCCATTTGGAGAAGAAACGGCACAAACTATGGACCTACACCAACATCTCCAATAATTTCTATCTCATAAAGCAGGAACGGCGTCACAGATTACACGAGACGCCAGAGTCACAACCCATCTCAAGACGGTGTCACAAGATCTCCAGACGGCGTCAGATTGTACGACCCAGCCCATTATCTAGAATATTCTATTCATGACGGCGTCACGATTAACACGCGACGCCGTCACAACGATTTTCCTATATATACAAATCCGTTTTTAGGGTTTTAAGTGTGTAACTTTAGAGTAAAAGAAAGGGGTGAACCCTAGTTCGTTTAGCAACTGTTAGGGATGATTTTAAGGCCTCAAAACACTATTGTACTTCTTTTAATTCATGTTTTAATCAAGTAAGCTATCCTTAAAATCATTCACTATGCTTGTTTGTGTGATCCTTGATCTGTTCTTACTTTATCTGTAATAAATGCTTAGGCTAAACCTTCTATTGTGTTAATTTAATGATTGTATGAAAACCATGATGTAGACTTAATTGGTGTTGCTTCTTGTGAATGAATGCATGTTTAGGTCCATAGAAAACCAGCTATTTGTCTGTATCGCTATTGATATGTCTAGGAAAACATGATTTGGTAGAAAGGATACCATCGGGTAACAGTCTTCATACTAATACTACCTTGCCCCTTAATAGTTGATCCACTCTTAAACAATTTCAAATGCATTTAATATACTCTTAGGGGCCTTGTAATAGTCCTTCATACTACCTTTTCATGTGCATTTCCTTAACAGATAATAAATAGTACGTCGGGTTTCGTGTAATTCGTTCATGATTTAGGAAACTAATTACAAAGGAACATCACAAGTGTGACAAAGCAACATAAATAGGAGAAGCAATCGAGGGAGTAATACATGATTAAAAAACACAATCTTTTATTATATTGTTATCAACAGTAGCGGAGTTTATATTTAGTTTAATAGCTAAATCCAACCAATATCTCAAACATGTGATTTACCGCTTTCATAAAATTAAAAAAAAAACACAAAAAGAATCTTCTACAATCCATTAGAATCAGTTAGACCGTGATCAAAGCCTTCCTAACCAATACTCCTAGAGAACGATACCAACCCCCGATCTTGCCTATACAACACTACAACAGTTAGTACACTGCCTAGGGAGTTATGAAAACAAGAAGTCCCTTAAGACAACCGCAACAAGTTTTGACGCCCGCTGCGTGTGGAATAGTTAGGTTTCTGATCACATAGTTTAGCTTATTTAACTTGCTTGAAACCTTTCAAGTAAATTTAATTTCCGCAAATAAGCTTCCTCGTAGTCAACTTGTTCTTTATGTTATCTGTTTCGTAACCCATTTCTCTTCAACCACCAATGGGAGACGAGAATCCTATCCGCACTCTTGGATACACTCAAACCTAGCTACGAGGCTAATAGGAATACCATCAGAGCCCCCGTAGGAACAACGTGTACCACTTCGAATTCCGACACTATCCGGTTGGTGCAAAACGGATGCTCATTCCACGGACTTCGGTCTGAGGATCCAAACCAACACCTTAAGGATTTCCTAAAACTAGTGGACTCACTTGACCTTGACGGTGAAAGAGGGAAAGAACGCGCCTAGTTTTTATTTCAAAATTCCCCCTTCACGATCAAGCTAAGCAATTGGCTTAAGACACAGTCTTCCAAGGAACCATCAACCCACATGGAGGATCTTCTACCCGATATCCTTGCCTCATATCTTTCTACCGGGAAGGACCGTAAAACTCTGCAATGATATCCTGATGTTCCAACAAAATCATGGAGAATCTATATCCGAAGCATGGACTCGTTTCAAGGACTTACTACAAAAAGTCCCTCATCATAGCACGACCCTTTGGCCCAAGTCCAAATTTTTATCACCATATCAAATTGGATTGGGGTGGGAATAGGTTGACCTGTCCCAAACAGACGAACCTTGACCCACTCAGCCGGTGGCAAGCTCCGTGACCTAAACTCGCAGAATCAGTGGGCATTATTAGAAGACCTCGCCCTCTATGACAACGAAAGTTGTAACGACCCAAGGGATTTTGCTAAGCCGGTCAAGGCAATTGCTTTGCCTCAAGATGTCCCAGAGTACAACCACCGTCTTCTAATCGAGCTCGGAAATCAAGTCTAACACTTGATGGAAGCCCATCTTCTCCTACACAACCTACTCAAGTACACAATAATCACTACCTCCGTGTGAGAATCTGCAGTGGTCGCCCATGATACTTCAGTAATTGCATGGAAGATCCCGAACGAAGCCATTGTTAATATGCAATCCTCGCGTAACCGGATGAAGCGGGAGGTAAGTAGTATCCTTTCAAGCCGCCCAAGGCAAAACAATCTTGTGTCACCTACAATCCGTCAAAGAGAAAGTCGCCCAAACACCTTAGGTGGAGACACCCCAAAACACTCAAAATAATATTTCAAACCCATCTAAACCGGTTCCACCCAATGGTTCAATCCCAACTGTTTCCTTCAACAACCATCCTCAAAGCTTTAACAATTAATCAAGTGTGGAAGGATTGGTATCTAACTTCATGGCATCTCAAGACGCCAGGTTTGTCTAAGTTTGAAGCTGATTTCAAACGACAACAAGGTGAGATGACCAACAAAATTGACTCTGTTCTGAAGGGCCAATCACCGATCGAAAAACGGCGCACTACCCTAGCGACACGGGTAAGAACCCAAAACTGAATACTTCTCCGTTTTTATTTTGCTCGATTTTTTTACCCATAATCTAACCATAATGCTCATCTCACCCTTCCAACTCAATCAATGCTATCAAGGCACATTTCATGAGGCAACCATTTCCCAAACAAGCTTGCGGCAACCCAAGATTGAAACCGAACCACCACAACCAGAAGAACCCGAACCAACTCTTGAAGATGAATTCCAAGATTGCATCTTAAAACCTCCGTTCTTTAAGTCCTAGCTCACGCTCCAATCAATAAACACCATAATTATATAAAATACTTATTGTGAAAGCTTATAACAAGGCAAAAATGGATCAGATTTGTCCAAGTAAGAAATACCTGCGATAATAGAAACGACCCCGGACTATTTCACTCACCTTGTAAATTAGGGGACTCAAAACCTATTCAACACCTTGCTGCTGGATGATGTGGTTAGGATACAGGAACCTAGGTGCATGGCATGGTTAGATTATGATGAGCATGTAGATAGCCTAAGTACAATAGATAATGAGGTAGGAGTTACAAGCCCTAAGAGTACCGCACAAACCCTACCGTCATTTGAGGAATGCACACCGCTCGTGACTTACCCGGAAGAAGTAGAAAAGACTTTAGGAACCGATAGAGGTAGAACCTTTGAACGAAACAAAACTAAAAGAAGTAGGCTTGAATAACACTCATTTTAGTTTTAGGGAAGTTCCTAGTTTTGATGGACCGGAGCCTCAACCTTTACTCAATAGTCTTTCCTTAGATGTAAGTCTAGGAGAGGTAATAGGCCCCGAACCACCCATCAAATCACATAGTCCAGATAGTTCTAGGATGAAGGTGGTAGATTATTTAACAACTCAAACACCGCCTTCACCTCACGTGGCAAATTCCCATCCTAAGGGTGTGTGTATTTATTATAACCCAGGTATAGATGACCCTAAGAGACATTATGGATTTAAACCGGGTTTATTAGGAAAAAGTGTATCCCTTGGTGTTGATATTTCAAATTAGGAGATGTTTGATGATGATTAGGGATTAGAATCTAAGGAAGTTTATCCTCTAGGAGAAGAACTTAGTTTATTTGATAGGCCAAAAGAAGTAGAGAATGTTAGAATTAAGGAAACACACCATTTGGAGCACATAATTAAACAACCACCTTTTCAAAATATTACTCTTTCCCACCACAATGGTGTGTACCGTTACTATTACCCACTCTTGATCTCAAGTGTAGGGGAACCTTCCCCTTTATCTGTTAAATAAGGGTAGAGTCAGGCTCGTGACTCAAACAAAAACAAGCGCTTTTTGGGAGGTAACCCAATGCTTATTTTTATCGCATATTAGGAGTGTCTTGTGTTTTAATTCTTTATTGTTTGTTTTATTATGTTTGAATTATTTTGTAATCATGCTTTGTTTTGTTTGTAACTTCGTCTTATTTGCAATCAAACGTATTTTGCAAATAATAAGTGTAGGGGAATCTATCCGGTTTTTGAACCAAGTTCAAGCATGTTAAATAATTTGTTTAGATTAATTCGCGTCAGTTTCGAGTCATATGAGTAAATTGTTAAATCTAAGGTTTTATGCAGCTATTTGTACAGGAATTAACCTATGAAATCAAGTGCAAGAAATTTTTTATCAAAAACAAAAATTTCGTTTTCACAGAATGTGGAGACGGCGTCACGATTTACACGCGACGCCGTCACCACGACATCTGTGATGACGTCAGGATATTCCTGACGGCGTCAAACGCCCAGGTCTAGAAAACTTAAAGTTTTTAATTATTTTTGAAAATAAAACTTGCATAACATTTAAAATATGTACTCTTCTGTTATAAACCTGCAAAACCAATGAGTTTGACAAAACTCTCATCCTATCTTTACTGCTTTATCGAGTCAAACCCTAAATTCACATTGTATATTTGTATATCGCACATTTTATGCTTGGTATGGTTGTCTTTGTCTTTTATTTACAGGTTATATTTGATGAGAAGAGGCTTGGAAGTTCTTAGGAAGCTTTATTGGAAAATTCTTAGATGACGATTTAACCAGTTATCTCATGTTTCTTCTCCATAATTGAGCAAACCAGGGGAGTACTAGTTTCTTTTACTAGTTTTCTTTTCCCTTTAATTCGTTTTTATGGGTACTTCTATAGAACATTGGGGACAATGTTCAACTTAAGTGTAGAGGGGAAAATAAGCTTTAGAAACTATTCTTTTATTTTCCATTTGCTTTGTCTTTAAAATGATGGGTAATACATCAAAACATAGCATAAGAGGTAATTTTGACCCAAATTTAAATTTTTTTATGACACATACCGATGAAAACCGAGTATTAATAGCGTCTCATGGATAGGAA
>BQNB010167139.1:2919-14036 GCA_026074375.1 Tanacetum coccineum
TATATCTTGTGTTATTGATCTATGAAGTAACATGCCCCGGAGATCCTTATTCCGTTGCGACCCATTTTGAGGGTGTTACATAAAACCCTCTTGTAGCACTCATCTTTAGTGTTAGAAACCCCTAGTTTAACCCGCTAAGCCATTCTATTCATTTTTCTCATCCACTAAAATAAAAATATACAAAAATATAACCTTTAGCCTAGCCTTACACCTTGTTAAAAGTCCAATCATTGGTTGCTAGTTGCAAAGTATGATTGGTTGATTTTTTCTTATAGTTTATTCGCACTTATTGTCAGTGTTGTACCATTTCATCGAAGATGAAGGAGACGTCCTTTTGATTTTGTATTTTTTGTGGTACATGCTTATTTTAAGTGTGGGGGAATTGTTAGTTATGCGATGCTAAAAAAAGTGATAAAAAAGTGAGGTATGAATAAAAGTTGATGTGAGGCATATTGATATATCATTTGTACGAGTTTGAGGTTGAGATGTTTGATAATCTCTCGGGTTTGTGGTATGACGTAACTAGCAACATAGGTTTCTTGGACTTGTCGACATGTATATTATAAAACCATTTCCAGTATATATTTCCCATGCCTTATCCACACTATTATTAACCCTTGGCCTAACGTTACAATCCGAATAAAAGCCCTCTTTTGATTTTTATACCTGGTGCTTACGCCATGTCGGTGCAGTATTGTTTCTTGTACAAGCCTATGGTAACTTAATGAATCAAGTCTGAGCAAATGAGTGTGATTTTCCTTTTACCCTCTATTACATCACATACGAGTGTTTGAGTGAATTATACTTTCCTTATTCGTGAGGTGCTTAGTCATGTTATTACAGCTTGAAGATTATTGGGTATTGTCAAACATCTCTGCTTTCGCATATTAAAATTCCAAAAAAATCAAAATTCAATTTTCCTTATTTTGCTTGAGGATAAGCAAACCCTTAAGTGTGTATGGGGGTGTTTGCGCCTTTTGCGCTTATTTATTAAAAACCAAAAATATTTTCAATATATTCACACTCAACAAAAAAAATTAAAAAATTAAAAATTAAAAATTAAAAAAATATATCAAAATTTTAAAATATATATATAAATTTTTTTCTTGTCTTGTCATGTAGGAACCTTGTTTTTAAAAAATTTCTTAGATTTGCTTGAGGGCAAGCAAATTTTAAGTGTGGGGAGATTCGATAACGCCTTAATTATACATGTTCTAGGCGGCGTTATTGTATATATTTTCATCATTTCTCGTGAACTTTCGATACTTAATAGCATAAAATATGTGTAGGCTCACTTGAAGACACTCCAAGCTCAAAATGACTCAAAATACAAGTGTTTATATCCTTTGGAAGTAAAGATAGAAGAAAATAAATAAAAATTTCCAAAGACTGAAAAACATGCGCCACACTTGACCCTGAAATAAATGAAGATAGTTACTACACGAAGTGTGTCGGTTTTTCCCAAATGTGCGCCGCACTTACCTTCAGCATTAAATGAAACTTAACCGACATAAGTAGAAGTACGTCGCACAATTATATTTGTGCGTCGCACTTCTGGTCTGGAGCAGCTTATAAATAGCGATAAAATTCCAGCCATTTGAAATCAATCAATCAATCCATAATCAATCTACAACACATACAACTCATATTATTATTGGAGAGGAGGAAGGAGTGGTGAGGATCTTAGGATCCAATGATCCAAACATCGCTTTAATCCACCACTAACCACCATATCACCATCACTCTCTCCACCGCGATCCATCACTGATTCACCACCATTTCCAGACCCCAAAAACCATTTTTCCAGAATCTAAATGCATTATACCATAAGGATGAGACGATTCACACTAAATCTCTAATTCCTTTACTATATTTAACCCGTTACCAAACTCACCATTTGGCGACGTGTTCTTGATTTCTAGTGGGGTTCATGACAGCCCCCTGGGTTATTCCAGTAGGTTCGGATGTTGTTTGTGGGAGCAATTGGTAATTGGTTTGGTTATGATGTACTGTTCTTCGTTTGTTTTGGCAATATGTGAAACATGATATAATATTTGGATGATTTTGCTATGAATTACAAATACGTATGTTTATGAATTCGATATTATATTTGCTTGGATCCTTGTTTATCTTTTGGTATATCATTGCAATTAAAATAGGCCGAAAGGGTTGTCTTGATGTATTTGAACCGTTTATCTATTGCGTGTCAATATCATACTTGTGAGAATTATATGGTAAATTGATAAACAACCCAAGTAGAATGAGGTTTAAGACCCTTCCTTATGTTGACCGACAGGGTTGAGAGGAATTCATATGTATGCATATTTGATATAACCAATTCCTAATGCACGATGATGTAGTATATAGGCCGAAAGGATTCTATGTTATTGATGAGGTGTCATTTTATACATTATTTTAACCCCCTAAATCATGCAAATATGCCCAGATTATGTGCTTAATCATTTTTTTCAGGTTTTTAGCACTTGGATGACATCTAGAAGAAATACACGTGACTTTGGCTCATTTTGAGAAAAAAGGGACAAAACTACAGCTCTACACCAAGTATCTTGAAGAACCACGCATACAGAGCGTGGAGACGGCCCCACCAGTATAAAGCGACGGCGTCGTGATTTTCAAAGTGACGGCGTCGAGGATTTTGTGATGGCGTCAGAGCGTAGCCGCCTTAAAATGAATCCAAAACCATCGACGTGGCGACGGCGTCATGGCTTCAAAGCGACGCCGTTGCGTCATTTTTCCTATATATACAAAACCGATTTTAGGGTTTTTAGGGGGTAACTTTATATAACTTTTACGAGACAAAACCTACAAACACTCTAAAGTAATCTAAAGTAGGTTTCCTACCTCTTAAGAGTTCGTAAGGTGTTTTTCCTAAGATGGCTCTTATTATGATTCAGTTGAGAATGTATGTTGAAGTGTCAATTGCATTACACCAAAACTTTTATGGTAATGGTTGCTCATTCAACATAGTCCTACTCATTTCTTGAAGTGTCCTATTTTTCCTTTCAACCACGCCATTTGATTGAGGAGTGCGTGGAGCTGAGAAGTTATGTGTAATTCCATTGGCATTACAAAACTCTCCAAATTGCACCTCATTATCAAATTCCCTACCGTGGTCGGTTCTTATTGACACTATTGTACATCCTAATTGGTTTTGAATTTTCTTACTAAATATTTTGAACTGGTCGGTTTTGTCCTTAAGGAATCTAGTCCAAGTATACCTAGAATAGTCATCTACTATGACTAAGGTATAGCGGTTTCCTCTGTAACTCCGTACGGCAGATGGACCGAAGAGATCCATATGAAGGAGTTCTAAGCATCTAGTCGTTGAGACTATATTCTTAGCCTTATGACTAGCATGAGCTTGCTTTCCAATTTTGCAAGCATCACAGAAGTGTTGATCAAACTTAAGCTTAGGTAAGTTTCTAACTAATTCCTTAGATGCTAACGATTGAATGAGACACATATTTGCATGACCTAATCTCCTATGCCACAATGTGGAGTTTTCATCAATCGTTGCTAGAGGCTTATTTCCTAATTTCATCACATATAAGCCTTTCTTCCTAATACCTCTACCTATGACCTTACCATCCTTAGTAATTTCACTATCATGTTCAGAGAAAGTTACTCTACACTTATTATCACATATTTGTCCTATACTTAACAAGTTAAATCTTAAGTTATCTACATGCTCTACATTATCTATTTCGAGAGAGTAATTTGAAATCGTACCTTTGCCAATGATGTTACCGCGAAGATTGCTACCAAAAATAACATTACCTCTGTTGTATGCCTTGTAGCTTGAGAAGAGCTACTCGTCATGTGTTTGGAGCATTCACTATACTTTATCCACTCATCGGGTTCCAAATCGACTCCAAGGCATATCTATTTATATAAGGCAACACCTCAAACATTTGGTTCCTAATATCTCATGGGTCCAAAGTTGTTAGTGCTAAACATCCCTTGCATTTGATGCAATTGGTTGGGATGTGGAAATGGAAGACACATTTCCCATGGCATGTAACTTTGACGTGGGAAGCTATTCCAAGTTACAGGAAAACCACGAGGTTGATTTTGTCGACCAACGTTTCTTTTTGGTTGCGATGTTTTAGGACGATGATAATTATTTATGACTCTTCTAGGTGGTGGAGTTTTTGATCTAAAATTTGGTTTTGAAAATCCAACTTTGGGTTTTGATAATGGCTTATAGAATTGCTTAACTTCATTATCACTAAGCACGGGAACTCTTACATTGTTTACTAGTATGTGTTTTGGTCTAGGACCCAAAATAGATTTTTGAAAAGATACATTTTTCTCAGATCCAGGTGTACCAACTGGTGGTGGTCCCATAATTATTTTGGGGGCCGCCTTAACACTTTGGGGGCCGCCCATATTTATGGGACCTCCATCAGAAGACGCTTTTTTCTGAGCTTTCTCAAATTTTATTTCTTTAGTTTCACTAGATGATGCTTCAAATGAATTACATTCTAAACCTAATTTTTCACCAGAGGGTTTTAGATTACTTAACATTTCATTTAGACATTGTGTACTCTTTTCAAATTTATTTATTCTAGTGACTTCCTCTTTGAGTTTTTCATTCTCAATTTTAAGCATATGACACTTTACACATTCGAGATCAACTCCCTTGTTTTTCTTGAGTGTAGACACTTTTTCTATAGAACACTAAGTTCTTTTTCTAAATTATTTCTAGTGGCTTTTAATCTTTTGTTTTTAGTGATTATCTTTAAACTTATTTTGCATAATTTATCATATTCATTATCTAGCACTAAGTCATCTATTGACGAGTTCTCATCACTAAAGTTTGAGCAACTACACATGTTTCGTTATTGACTTTCTCATCATCTTCTTCACCGCTATCACTCCAAGAACCTCCGACAAATGCTCTTTGGTTCTTTTTATCCTTTTCTTCCTTTTCTCGTTTTTTTCTTTTCTTTTTTTTTTTTCTTTTTTTCCTTTCTCTTGTCTTTCGGTGGTTTTGGACATTCTCCAATAAGATGATTCGGGTCGCCGCATCTAAAGCATTTTCTATCACTTTCACTGTTTTTGTCATCTCGGCTTCTTTGAAACGTATTTTTGTCGTTCCGAGGTTGTCTCACGAATCTACCTCTTCTTTTGAAGAACTTCTTGAAGTCTCTTACCGCCATGGCGTATTCTTCGTCTTTACTTCCGAAAGTCGAACACTCTTCATCACTAGATTCTTTCTTAGCCTTTAAAGCAAGAGATTTCCTTTCCACATTTGCTTTGACTATTTTAGAATCTTTCTTGATCATCATTTCGTGAACTTTGAGGTTCCGCAAGTTCATCAAGAGATAGTGATGTTAAGGCTTTCGACTCTTCAATTGCCGTGACCTTTTCTCTCCATTTAGGATGTAGAGCCTTAAGAAATTTCCTAACATAGTTCTTGCTAGAGTAACCTTCATCAAGAGCTTTTAGACTAGTAATAAAAGTATTATATCTAGCAAAAGAACTATCTATAGATTCGTCTTCGGAAATAACGAATTGTTCATATTGTTGAACCAAAAGGTCGATCTTATTATCTTTGACTTGACTATTACCTTGATGGGTGATTAACAATGTTTTCCAATTTTCTTTTCCCATATTACATATGAAAATTCTTTCATATTCTTTTCTAGGCAAAGCATTATAAATAACCATTTTAGCTTCGTTATTTTTCGCAAGTCTCTTTTTAAGATCATCACTTTGTTTTTCAAAAGGGATAACCTCATCTAATTTGGTTTCTGGATTTTGTTCAATAGGTTTAAAATCACCGTTGGTAATAACATGCCAAAGATCTAGATCTTTTGATTTAACATATGTCTCGAATCTATTTTTCCTAATAAATAAAAACAACACTTCATAAGAGTGGTGGTATTTACAATAGTTGCCTTTTAGATTATTTATCGGATCTATATAGATCGATCCAAGCTTTAAAATACAATATATTTTAAAAATCTTGAGTGACCTTGGCTCCTGATACCAATTGTGGAAACTAGAAGGGGGGGGTGAATAGTTCATAGGTTCGTTTTTGTTTTAAAAGTTTGCTTTCAAAATACTTAGATTCGAGTAGTATGTTCAACCAACCAATAATATGAATCAACCAAGTAAATATCTAAACTAATAGTAAATAACAATCACAACAATATAAAGAGATGAGAGAAGGAACAATCAAACCAAGACACCAAGATTTATAGTGGTTCGGCTATGAAGCTCTTCTTCGCCTTACTTCACTCCCTGAGTTTCCCACTAGAGATTTCACTATGTCAACAAGCTCCCTTCAGGCGGAGAAAACCGTTTACACGTCGCTAACATTATTTTCTAACACTAAGCTTAATGTCGAGTCCTAATCTTAGCTAGAACCAATCTACCACTTCACAATCAATACATAATCACTAGATCTACACTATCGGATTTACACAATATCTGAATCACACAAATACACTAGATAATTACAATAGAGATTTGGTACTTAGATGAAAAGAGGTGAGATCTCTAAATAACAATTCGTTTTTTGACAAATACGAATGATCTTCTCTTGCACGTGAATGAGAGGGAAGAGATGAGAAGAAGAGATTAGATCAATTGAAACAAGATCAAGAGATGTTAGTGATCAAGGTATTTAGTGAGAGAAAGAAGGTTTTTAAAGAGAGAAAGAAGTGTGAGAAGATTCGTGCAAAGAGGTCTGATTTTCTGCAAGGAATGGAGCAGTATTTATAGGCAGGGTAATCCAACGGTCATTGGCGACGATCCCGGCGGTCCTAGATATATTTGGGGGCCGCCAGGCCTATAAAGGGTCCGCCCAGTAGACTACGCTCTTTTTTTTGTCTTTTTGTGGGAAATGTTGTATCTGGTATGGAACATTCCATTTTGGGGGGAAAATTTGAATTTTATATTTTATGTTTTTAATAAAACTTTTCTTTTAATTAGAAAATAATTTGTATAATTAATTTTGTGAAAGTATTTTGTAAAAATGTAATGGATAAGAGAAAAATATTTTCTTGATCACTAATCATGCTTAATGATTTGTTTGTTTATACCTTAAGTGATTACTAATCTTAGAAATGGAATTTTACGATTAATAATTTGTAAGCGTTTAATTTTATCGTAAACGTTTTTACATTTTGTTATTATCAAAACGTTGAGATGTCGAAAAATATAAATAATGTTTTTAGACATTATTTGTATTAACAACTCATTTTATACATCTTTTATTCTTTTCTCTAGCCAAACTCTTGTCTTTTGTTTTAGCTTATTAGATTTAGCTTATTGTATTTGCTTATTGTTATTAATGAAGATGATGATTGTTAAGGTTGGTGTCACTTAGCTTATTTCTTTTTCTTAACCCTCTATTCCTTGTTATATTATTCTAATAAGCTCTTTTATATTAAATAAGCACTTATAAGCTTTATTAGCTTATTAAGAGCTTATCTTTTATAAAATAGTTTTTAGATTATTATAAGTGGGGTTTTTATTTGCTTATCTCTTTTATGTTTTTATTTCTTTTAAGCTTATTCATATAGCTTATTTTGGTTTATTGAAATTTAGCTTATTGTTCGGATAAGCTTTTTCTTAGCTTATTTGATTTAGCTTATTTATCATAGTATTCGGTGTTTAAAAGGATTCAAATAAGCTTTCTTATTGTCCAAGTTTATCTTTTTATCATTTGTTTTAGCTTAAAGTTTGTAGCTTTTTCTTTTAGCTTATTGTTATTAGATTTAATCCTTAAATATACCCGATCCGCGTTCACTTTTCGAAGAGAACACCTTAGTTTTGGGTGGATTTAGATCTAAAGTTTCCATTTTTAATAGCTCATATTTTCTTTTTAGCTTAATCTCTAGCTTATTATTGTTATATTGTTTTCTTTAACTTTGATTGTGTTTGAATGGAACAATTTCTACATCTAAGGCGAGGAGCATAAGGGTTTATTAAGCTAGTTTAATTTCTTAAGTTTAGAGCTTTATAGATGTTACAAGCTTTTTAGTATATAAAGTTTATAACTTTATCAACTAATTAGTTTTATAAAATCTAAATTAAATAAGCTTAAGTGTTTTATTTAGTTTATGAAATCAGGTGGTTATTTCGTTTTCGTTGCTTCAATCGGGTTTTACTTTCTTTCCTATTTCAATATTTAGTAGTTTTTAGCATATTTAGATTAATATGTTTATTATTGTTAATTTGGATGTTAGTATGATTAGTAAGTAGTTATTATATGCTTGTTAAGTGAGAAGTGATTAGTGAATTAAGTGTGAAAATTTAAAAAGTGTTGTTGATTAATAGGTTTCAGATTATTTAGATTACTTGTTTGGTTATTTTGACGGGCAAAAGCCGAAGGGATAACTAAACAATAATCTAGTAATTAATACCAAGATAAGAGATTATTTTCAAAACAAACCAATGTTGTGAGAAAATAGTTAATTAGACGCGTACTAATTCATCGATAACAAATTACCTTCATACTTAAGGATCTTTTCACCTCACTTGACAAGCATATTTGTTTTATATATATTTTAGACCTATTTACTTAATATTTCGTAGTTTAAATATTTATTTTAAAAAACAAGCCAAAAATCGTTGATAATCAAGCATCAAATTAGAAACATAAACGTAAATTCAAATTCATATCTCGCCATGGACTCGACTCCGGGAGGATAATTATTACTTTTCCTAAAGTAATTCTTATTTCTAAAGGGAATATTATTACCGATGCGTTTTACGACGAATCATGACTCCTCCTTTGTTTTTACTACTTCCACTTTTACCACTTTCATCTTTCAATTCGCAGCTCTTATTATTGAACATCTTATTTCTCCATTGATCAAATTCCAACTCCTTCTTATGATGTTACTTAATCCTCTCTTCTCATTCTAAAATACGTTCGTTTACAATGCTTAATGCGTCAATTTTATCTCCTTCTCTTTTTTCAAACTTGCAGAAGAGCTCGAGCCATTTGTGAAAATTAACCTTACTCTTGCCAGATTTTAAAGTTATTGACCCTTTGTCGAATTTAATTTCGGCTCTTGCTGTCGTCAAAAATGATGTTCCTAAGATCAATGGTTTTCTCCTATCTTCCTTAATGTCTAATATGACAAAATCAACAGGACACATGAAACCGGCTATCTCAACCAACTCGTCTTCGGCTTTTCCTAAGGAGTAGATATGTGACTGACTAGCTAGGGAAAGCCTAATGTCGGTTTCTACAAGTTTCTAGTCGTTCAACCTTTTGTAAGTGGATAATGGCATGACGTTCACATCGGACCCTTGATCATGTAACACCCTCAAATTGGGTCGCATCGGAATATAGGTTGGGGGTGGTACTTCATTGATCAATAACACAAGATATATATAAGAACGACCATTAAAAGCCGTTTAAAACTGATACATTGGATTTAACAAATTGTTTGTTACAAAAGCCCGAAGCTTCACTTGTTCAAAAACAAGATTTCTAGCCATAACAGATTACAAAATGTAAGGCGATACACTCTGAATGCATGACTCCAAATCAAAACCACCAATGTTTCACTTGCCTCGTGCTTATTGATCCCTTGAAAAACATTGCTTAAAAAACGTCAACTATTGTTGAGTGAATTTCATCGGTTTATAAAATGTATAGTGTAGGACCGCAGTTTTCCAATGATAATGCAACAGATGCAAACATCATAAAATGTTTTTATGTTTCTATGCTCATGACACTGAAGCTCGACAGTAGAATTACAATATAAATTGCAACTTGCCGTGATTTGATGTTTAAACCGCCAACATTTATGTCTAAACATGGTTATTACTTTGTTGTCGGCAAACGATACAGTGGCATGATCCGAAATGGGGATGTCAATCCCAAATCAGATCTATTTATAACATTTCGCGACTCACTACCGTACATTGGAAGTTCATGATAATGGGCTCAGATGGGTTATCGCTACTTAGGCAAACATGTAATCGTAAATGTGAAATATCCACTTGCGTCCAATTATAAAACATGCATATGTTTCTCACCCAAAAATTGTAAATCATTAAAATGTAAAAATGGGCTTCACCTCGGGTGAATTGAACAATCAACAATGTATATCACAACAGATAATGCGTCGCAATAATGACCGAATGCAACCTAATCAAGTATAGGTCGAATAAGTACTAAGCACTTTGAATAACTACTATCATATATAATTCTATGTAGCTACATTACCATCTAATTGTGTTTGTAAAATCGTATTTATAAAGTTAAAACGTTTATAAGTATTTCATTAGTAAAAACGACGTAACTTTATCGTTTTAAGCCCGTTTCTTACATTTCTTATGTCCACGCTTTCGTATTAAGACGAGTTATCAAAATATCACATTTTCATATTTTTAGTCCCCTGATGAACAGTGGTTTTTACTGTTCATGACAGTTTATAAATTTATTTTTATAGATTTAGTTATCGTAAAACCCGTAAATGTCGTATCTTATTCGTTTTAGCTCCGTTTTTAGTAATTATTTCGAGCACGTCTTTGTTATTAAAAGTTCTATCATATTAATGATGTTTTCAAAATGTTCATTGATTGTACAGTTTACACACGTAAAATATAATATAAAATAATATAATCCCGAGAGTAATTAAGAAAGATACCAAGTTACCCTTAATAAAATTCACTCTCAAAAATATATATAATATAATATAAAATACGTATAATAAACCGGGCAAGTATGATCACCCGGGTCGTTATCCCCAATGACTCGTGCAATGGAAACCTCGTTTAAAGTTTGGATCCTGATTTGAATAAGAAAAGAGATATTTTTGATTTTTTGTTAAACTACTAAAATTAAAGGCACAATTAAACAACTAAATAACAAATTAAACTAATTACGAAAGATAAAATGCGACATTTAAGAAAACAAATGCAATTTAAAACTTAAAAATATAAACTAAATTCTTAAACCTAAATTAATGCTAAAGAAAATTTTAGGAAAAAGAAAAATACTTTTTAAGCTAGTTTAATCCTAAATTACTTAAACATATAAGAAAAACATTTTTAAACTACTTTTACTACTTAAAAGTTAAAAATTAAAGATTTAAAAATTAAATGATTAAAAATAAAGATAA
>BQNB010167141.1:3497-14036 GCA_026074375.1 Tanacetum coccineum
ATTAACACTCCATTTACTCATAAATAAACATGCAGTTTTGGGGCCAAGTACCCCAAGAACAAAGCAAACATTGAGGCTTTCCAACTAGGCACGTAAGGGGAGCAAACAACCAAGACATGCACTTGAGTGAAAAGAAAAAGGTGGGTCACGTCTCGCAAATTCCATTTCCTAAACCAAAACCCTCCCATGTGCTTCTTCTCTAAACCGGCATCACTCTCTTTCTTATTTGTATATGGCATCATTGCCACGCACCTCTTACTCTCTCTACAACGACAATTTAATTTTTCCCAATATATTAACACAATTTGATGTACGAAATACACAAAAAGCACTAACTCATGTACGGAATACACAAAAAGCACTATTTTGTGCATCAAACTTTACTACAAATACAAATTTTGCATAAGACACAATTATAACACTAACTCGTGAATAAAATACACTAGGAACACTGATTTGTGCCACAAAGTCTACAACAAATACACGTTTGCATCGTATTTACAAATAACGCTAATTTATATATGAGTTACAGGAAATTAAAATAATAAAAAGCTTAATTTGATGTAAAGTATCAAAACAAAACCAATCACATAATAAGAACAAACATACCTTGATTATCATGAGTATGCTTGATCACTCCGAACGAATTTGAAAATTGGGCTTCGTAGTTAAGAACAAATCCATAATTCAAGCAAATTACACTAAAAACACTAATTTACATATCAAATTAAAAAACACGACAAATTTATTATCACATACACTAAAATAGAACAACAAAGCTTTATCTAATGTCGAACCAATATCGATTTTAACGAAAAAAATACATACCTTGATTATCACTGTTATTAATTGGTAGCATTCTAGACAAAATCAAAAATAAGCCTAAAATCCACAATTGTGATTATTTTAATCCGATTGGTGTTACAAACCCTAATTTGATTAAATATTAGAGAACAAATTGAAGATTAGAGTGACATGGATTGAAAATCCCCCATTTTTGAAGATTAGAGTGACATGGATTGAAAATTTTGTGAAAATTTTTAAAATCCATTGATTTTTGTGTTTTTATGTGTGTGCTTGTGTGTGAAATAATTGGGTTTTTTTAACTTCTGAAAGCTGTGTTTATGTGTGTGTTTTTATGTGTGTGTTTATGTACGAAAGAAGTGTGGGTTTTTTATATACGTTATTTATTTTTTGTTTATAAAAGTTAGTTAGAAATGTGAAAAATTAATTTTATACCCTTAATAGTTAGTTAAGATGATACTTAATCTCATTCATTGATTTTAAATCAATGGTGTATAATTTTTCTTATCATTCTCATGAAAAATAGTCTTTTTATTTGATCTCACCTCTCTCAAATATATACTATGTTTATCAAGGCCCGCCCGTTGGGCGGAGAGCTTTAAGGTATTATTGAAAGAAACATTTATATTTTGATAGTTGTTCGTTATTGTTTTTGGTTGTTCCAATTATCGTGTATCATTAGGTAAGTTATGATTGATGCTAATGTCTACAAAAAAATGTAATTCACAAAATATTTATAAGATAAATTTGTTGAACATAGAAGTAATAATGAATAAATAAATATAAACATAGTATCAATGGAAAATAAGAAAACAATAAATCTATCAAGATGCATGGGGTGTAATTTAACCAGATATCATCAATACTTACAACCTGCAAATAAATAAATACGCACAGAATAACACACCTTAAAATCCCACAATCAACACAATTAAACACATATTCATTATATGAAGCAATCCAAACTCCACATAGATATGCATGGAGTATTGTCGTTAGTATAGGCCTACAACAATAACAATAGCTTAACTTTGTGACGAGCTGATGTCTACATCACTTACATGTTACATATATTAGTGTACCATCTTGGACATATGGTCCGTAGTGAATTAGAACATGCATTTAATTTCATAAATTAAGTTCAATGTTGGTTTCTAGTCAATTACTCATCCATATATCTCTAGATTACTAAAAGATTCAATTTAACACAAATAAGATCAAGAACAATGGAATACAGTAAAGGTATCAAACATAACTAGAATAAGGTGATTGCCTAACAGAATTCAAAGACAACCACAACATAACTTGATTTTAGAAAATTTGTGTACAAACATTTTTATATACAAAATCACAAATTTATGTTTACTTGGTATATTTTTGGACGAGAATATTGAAAGACATGCAGTGTATCAATATAGATCAAAATAAATACATTACGATGATAGCTTCTTTTTATGTATATTAATGTTCATGGTTTGCGAGTCATTACATTATTTAGTGTAATATTAATATGAGTAACGTTTTCCAAATTTGTACATCGTACCAAATATATAAGGTACAACGACCCAAATAGATCCAATCTCACACCGAACCAAATTTTAGGGACCTAGCAAACCGCGATCCCGTACCAAAGTGAACCGCGTTCCATGTGACAGGTGAAGAACAAATACCAAAAGTGGGTCGATGTCCTCTCAGAACGACTCTTATAACAACAAAAACTCGGACTTGAACTTGAAGAGGATGCACCAATAGTTCTCGCTAATCTCCGATTTAGCAAGGACCTCTGAAACAGGTCAACGAACACAGTAAGGATGAGAACGTGTGACACTGAATAACTGAATTCATGAAAAAGCGAATTGGACTCATTTCAGAGTCATGATTGAACGCATACAGTACATGCATTTTCCAGTTAATAATATAAGTACAACCTATCAATCTTCATCCTCTCTCGATTAAATTAGTAAATCACTGTCAGAATTATAAGCATGTATATGTTGGATTGGTTTTCGTTTCATATACTTGGTTGGGTACGGTACACACGGTATGAATCATAATGTTATCGTATAAAAGGTCTGGTTTTTTATAGTTCAACTAAACGCATCTAAATACATCTCTTGCTCTCTTAGTCTCATGATGCACCATCCAGATTTGTAACATTTTTATCACCACCATAGGTAACTTTGGTTGTTAAGGGCACCACAACTTATATATTACTAAATACCAAAATATATCGTTACAACAGTAATCCGAATCTTATGCATTAAAACTAACCTTTGGGCGTATTTGAGTTCATTTGACCCGCTTAACCTGTCGTAAGCATTTCCATCATCAAATTGCCCAAAATTATCATCCCAAGACGCAAATGTTTCATTATTCCCTTCTCCTCGTTGACCAGCTTAATCTGAAAAGGATATGCATATAATCTTATTTAGCATATGAAGTTATATCTTGATTATATTTTTTAGGGAATAATAAAAATATTTTTCAAGAGGCAGTCATCCCTCAGAAAAAACCTACTCTACAGAAGTAGGTTCTACCCTGCATCATATCTATATTCATTTCATCTTTATTCAACTGTCATTAATCGATCTTCTAAATTCAACTTACCTGAATGCCTCATTCCTCTCTTTCCAAGGCACTACACAAGAAAATTTCACCATTAGAAATACATTCAGATACAGTTAAATTATCAGCCATGCTGAATTGTGACCTTACCATAACATTTGGAAGATATAATAGCTTCACAAGGTCCTCTAGTTGATAATGGCAATCCTCTGGAAGTGTGGTGTTATCGGGTTCCCTATTTGCAGACAACAATAGTGTTAGTTTCCCTGTCCTATTCACATTCCTCGTATTTTGAACATGAACATAAAATAGTGACCACAATCTAGGTAAGTATAGTAATACTTGAGGCAAACTGAATACTTGTATGTGAAGTGCATTAGGGAATAATTCTAAATCTGATACACAAATTAACATTTTTTTAATTGTTAAATTCTAATGGTATAGTTCAACAAACATCATTTAATACTATTGTGATTTATAATTAGCTGCAAGAATTCGTTTACAATAATAAAGGATGGAAAACAGTTGATGTCTCGTCCAAAAATACAGTACAATAATGAGAAAGTGAAAACATAGTGTTTGTCGATGTTAAATTGCAAAGAAATAAGGAAGAGAAAAAGGTTTAACGTGGGCCAACATGTAAAAACACTTAAGGTCGGTGAAAGCCTTCTTTACACACAACTTAAAAGACAGTGTACTCAGAATTTTTCCACATGAAATTTCACGACTTCAAATTCCAATAACCAAACGCCCCCTGATTGAAAAAAGCTACATCTCACTAAGATGATAGGCAACATTTGATTTTGGAGTGTCAAGCAGGTTGCTTTACATCATATTTTGGACAATTTGGAGTGTCAAATATGATTGTCCTATTAAAAGCGGCAAGAACTTCCATAAGAATATTTTAGAATTAAAAAACATGACGTACCTTTTCGCAATTTATAAAATAAGGCCTATGTAAACATATAACACAAAGGGCATACTTGGCAGGGTTAGATGGTTCAACTGGGACGCCTAAAACTTTGGGACCTGAAATTATAAACATACAAAATCACAACTCACATTTTAAGCACAAAATGGAGCGACAAATGATTTCATATAATCTATATATCTTACCTCTATAGCCACTATTGATAGTTGCAGATGTCATAACTGAACCCACTGTAACGTGACCAGTATGATCTGCAATGAGTCCGATCATCCTCTATTTTCGTCCAAACACTATATCATGTAATTCATTTACTTAGTGAACATCTAAACACTCTTGATAAAAAAAAGGTTCTGGTTAATAAGATTTTGATATTTAAAAAATAAACACATCATCACTTTCAAATTGTACATCCAAACACCCACTTACATGTGCATTTCTGCAAATCATAGTAAGTTGCTAATGTTCTTTTAGTATATAAAAATAAAGGTGACTCTTATTACCTGCTCAAGTAGTGTGGTTATTAAAAGTATGCGGCTCGAGTCTTCAAAATTTAAAGAATCTTGGCGAAGTAACATCACCTGTAGAATTTTTAAACGATCAGAAAGAAATAAACTCTTCCGAATAAAAGTAGATACTTTTTACCATCTGAGCAAGGAAAATCGAGTTAAACTTCCATGTTTCGGCCGCTGCACACCTGTATCCACCATTACTAAAGAAAATATCTAAGCTGTAACTTATGCGGGATTTGTGTGGCAATCTTTTTTCATGAAAGAGCGAGCTCATTAACAAACTAATTAGTGGGCATAACCTGAACAAAGTAACCGACTATGAGACCTTTAAAGAGGATGTATTCGTCAAAAGATAGCATAAACAATTTTCACATGTACAATTTTATATAAAACATCCCTATCTCCACCAGTAGTTCCCATCACAAAAGGCAGTCCACTTTGCAATGTAGCTCGACATTCTCTGCAGATAGATAAGAATAGTGACCGCATTAAACTTGTATGGTAATATAGAATATACGACATCACCTAAAACATGAATCGTATAATTTAGACGGAAACCACTTACATAATCACTGTGGTATCGAAGAAAATATGGTCCATAAGTTGAAATAATCTGTTGGTATGTGCGGGCTGCAGCTTCATTATAACTGTTACCATTTTCAGGACTTTAGCATCAAAAAACTGCAAATTATGAAGAAAAAAAATCTTCAAAAACTGATTTAAAACTAACCAAATTCAGTAATAACTAAACCAACCCAATCATGTATACTATTGACTTTAGCCCTAAAAAAATTATTCTTACATTTTTTTTGACTTTTATCGATGTCGCTTTTACTAACACATTTTTAAATGTAGGAAAAACGACCAAAAAATCAAGTGACATCATTCTCTAACTTTTGTACTTACATGACATTTTTTTTACTTTTAATGACACTTTTGTTTGTGTCACTAAAAGACTATTTTTTTTAGCGACTCCATTATTATCATTAAATTAACATGGTATTGAAATCTATAGATGCGTCATACCCTTCATTTTTCAAGTGAAAATTATTCAATTTATTGTTGTTGACTAAAATATTTGAGGGCGGGTTCTAATCAAGTTGACCTTTGTAAGTCATTGGTAAGACTTGAGTTTTAACCGGACTATAAATAACCGAAAAAACCGAAAACCGAAACCGAACCGAACCGAACTAAAAACAACCGAACCGAACTAATAACCGAACCGAATTTGCCAAAACCGAACCGAACCGAACTATGAATTCGGTTCTCGGGTTGGATATGGGTTTGACAGTATAAGCCGAAAACCGAACCGAAAACCGAAAACCGAATTCATATAAATATAGATATTTTATATATATTTATATATATAAAAAGTTCAATAAAATTTTATATATAAAAACATTTTTATATATATATATATATATATAGGGTAAAGATCAAATAAAAAGACAAATATTCGTGAGAAGAATACACTACACATGGTTTTTTTTTAAAGTTTTCGAAAAATTTTGAAAAAAATTCACAAGATCCGGCATGTTGGTGCATAAAAAAGTTGTGAATGAAGTTTTTCTAATTTCGAGTTTTTATACGTTTTTTTAATGCACAAAAAAACGAAATTTTGATGCACAAAAAAATTTTGATGCACAAAAATTTCAACTTGTTATAGTTTTATGCACAATAAAATTTTGATACAAAAAGTTAAAAGAAGTTGGGGTCAAAAACGAATTTTTGAGGCACAAAATGAACAAATTGAAAATTTTGATGCACAAAATTTTTTTTGTGCATTAAAAATTCGTTTTTTGTGCATTAAAAAAAAACGAACAAAAACTCAAAATTAGAAAAACTTCTTTTACAAAAGTTTTATGCACCAACATACTCTATCTTGTGAATTTTTTTTTGAATTTTTCGAAAACATTTTTAAAAAACATGCCTAGTGTATTCTTTTCACGAATATTTATCTTTTTATTTTAACCTTCCTCTCTCTATATATATATATATATATATGGAAATATATAGGGAAGGGATCAGGTGAGAAGAAAAAATATAATGAGATGAATAAGAAGGATTTCTAGCCACACATTTTAAATAGGAAAAAGAATTTTAAAAGGAGATGCATGCATTTTTATAGGTGCATCTGAAATGTGTGGTTGTGGTTTCTTCTTATCAATCTCATTATAAGTTTTCTTCTCATTTGATCATTACTCTATATAGGGAAGAGATCGAGTGAGAAGAAAAGATATAATGAGAAGAATAAGAAGGATTCTTAGCCACACATTTTAAATAGGAAAGAGAATTTTAAGGGTGATGCATGCATTTTTATAGGTGCATCTGAAATGTGTGGTTGTGGTTTCTTCTTATCATTCTCATTATAAGTTTTCTTCTTATTTGAACCTTACTCTCTATATATATATATATATATATATACTCCCCTATAAAGCATGGATATCCCCAACCAAAACCCAATCTTATCACCTTTAAGATTCAGACTCCCGAACTAACATCCGAGCCTAAATTTACACACACTAAACCAACATCCAATCTTAAAAATATTATCAAACCAACATCCAATCTTAAAATATTACCAAACCAACATCTAATACCAACAAATACATATATAGTCAATTAAATAGCCACACAACCCATTATCTGTTTATTACACCACTAACCTAAACCATATCTCTCTTTAAAAATAAACCCGACCCTCTCTTTCTCACACTAAAATAAACCTCTCTCTAAACAACAACCCTACATCCGCTGCTACCGTCTCTGCCATCTGCCAACACCCGTATAGGTGGTTTCGTTGGGTATACGGTTGGTTTTGGTGGTTATGTGGTTTTAGTTGGTTTTGGGGGTTTGGCGTGTTTTTAATGCTTTTGAGAACGAAATGATGGTGGTTTCGATGGCTTCAGTGGGTTTCATGGTTTTTGTGATGTAGCCTTTTGTTTGTTGTAGTTTAGATCTTTCAAGATATGGTGATTAAATCTTATATCTTCTAAGATCTGGTGCTTTTGCATATCAATGATCTTATAGTTCTCATATTTATTTTTCGATCTATGGATCTTGGACGAGTTCTTTATGGATCTATGATATTTAGTTGTTTCCGTTTGGTGGATGTGTTTCGAATCTTTTAGATAGATCTTTAAAGTTGAAGCCATTCGTATTATTTGAGGCTGATTCGTGAGCTATGGGGCATGTTTTGAGGCTTGGTTTTTGGTTGTTCTGTGTTTCGATCGGCATGGCTCGGTTCTTATGAAAAGTGTGGGGTTTTTTATTATCTTTTGAAATCTTTCATAAGTATATTTATGTGAATCTATGATTTTTGTTGTTGTTCTTAAGTTGCCGAGTTTTGACTTCTTAATTTTTTGTAGTTTTAAAATCGTGGCTGTCCTATGCTTTGTTCAAGACATCTTTTTGTGAACTATCGGCTATGATGATAATATATAAAAATTGCATTTTTTTAGCGAGGCAATAAGCGGATGGTATTTGGATAATATATGCAAACCATTTAATTGCAGCCACTGCAATATTTGAGCTAAAATGGAAGTTGAAACCCTAAATGTTAGTACAAGATCTATTTGGCAGATTTGTTTTGGATCTATTTTGATTCATTTTTTATTGGTTTTGTTGGATCTTAAGCATTTTGTTCTTTTTGTTACTTTTTTGAACCTAAGCTTTTGAGGCTTATGATACTTAAGTTTGATGTTTTTGACGCTGATGATACTTACAGGGGATTGGAACATGGACCTGATGGTTATTTTTTGGTTCTATTGGGTAGGATTTGGTTGGTCGTTTTGTAATTGTGATTTGCGGTTTGTAGTTACTATTAGTGCTTTTAAACGAATTTTTTTCTTTATTGTTAGATCAATTGCTGACAGTTTTGTTAAATGCCACCGGAATCGCCACCTAAACTGTCACATGAGCTGGAATTGTGAGTTTGTGTATTGCGTTATTGTGGTTGATAGCTTTTATTGGTGGTTTTAGATCTTGCTCCATTAGTGGTGTTTTTTTTTCAATAATTTTGGAGTGATGAAAAATAAGTATGTCTCGATCTATTTATGTGGTTGGTGATATTACATGAGGCCTAACTGTTGGGTTTCGGTTGTGTCCTGATGATATTGTTTTGGCTATGGTTCGGTTGTGTCCTGGGTTATGTTTTTTGGTTTATTATCACAACCAGTGGCTTGTGTTGCATTTTGTTTTCCAAAGCCAATGATCTCATCGTTTTTAAGTCTCATCAGTCATGACTATTAAGAGGTTAGTTATTATTAATGTGGTTAATTTCTTATTAGCAATGATTTAATTAGGCTATCAAACCTTGTAAGCATTTTTCTAAATTTTTACATTTGATGCAATAATCGGTTATAAATTCATATTGGAATTTGTCCAAAAATAGTTCTTGCTAAAATAAAAGCCTCAACAGATAAGAATTTAGATACAATGTTTTGGCACTTTTGTTCTCTTTAATAATTAATTTTTCTTGCTTAAGAAAACCTAGCGGTTTAAACATTTTTGGTTTTGGTGAATTTGGTTGTGCCAAAGCTGAAAATTCGAGAAACAATTTAAAAATGACTAATTTGAATTATAGGGAACTGGGAAGCTGAAAATAAAAGAAGTGGTTGAAAAGAATAGTTTGAATTATAGGACTGGGAAAGCTGAAAAGTTATAAATCCAAAAGAAATTGAATAGGGAACTGGGATCCAGGAGGTCTTTGTCAAATAAAGGACTCGAGAACTACACCTTTTTGTGGAAAAGTAAACAATAGTCAAGTGGACATAAGAGATACAAGAGGCTTTGTTAAATTGACACAAGCCAAGGACATGTATAATTCATGGAGAACCGAGACACTGCCTCTTCAAAATTTTAATTAAAGTGCAATACGCATAACATAGATTTTCATATTTTGATTATCATGATTCTTTTTTTGGTATTTTAGCTAAAAAATGGTTTTGCAAACAAAATATGACCATGACCTTGGCTACCATCGTTGAACTGTTGCCGAGTCATAAAAAATAAACTAAAGCCATCGATAACCTGCTTGACTATCGCTAAAAAAGCTGTCTTAAAACACACACGGAAATATGGATTCAATCGGGATTTGTCAAAAACTAGACATCGCCGTTATTCCGGAAAACAATTCAATCATGCCATCATAAAAACAATTCCTCAAAAAGGATTCCCAAGCACTACAAATACAATTTTTCAAAATAAAATCATTCGCCGCCGTAATTTTATAGAAAACTAGACACCGTTATCGCTAGGAGCGAGTTCAGGTCGGGTTAGGATTTATGACACCACTAATCTTAAGCAAGGAAAAGACATAAATTGAAGATAAAAATTACCTTCATAATAAATATACTAAGGCCTACAATTTGATTTTATTTTATGCAAACGGCCGATTATATCTTAAAACATTGCAACCATGCCAATAAGAAAACAATGCAACTTAAAATGATGCTATCAGATAAATAATGCAGCCATGCCAATAGGAAAACATTACAATAATGCAACCATGCCATCAAAAAATCTATCCACCGTTAATATTTGGTTGAAACTAGAAGTCGCTGCTGATAGGCAATGCAACCATGCCATTGAAAAAACATTGCCACTTAAAACAATATTACTCGAAAATAGTTCGTCGTCAAAACCATTATTCGCCGTCAAAATTTGGTCGAAACTGGATATAGCTGCCGCTAGGCGCGGGTACCAGGCTAGTATATATACATATATGTA
>BQNB010167143.1:2460-14035 GCA_026074375.1 Tanacetum coccineum
TTTTTTTATTTAATTCAAAAGGGTATAATAGTCAAAACACATTTTGACTTTTTTTTAATTTTTTAATTAAAAAACGTTTTTTTAGAAACCTTTTAATTTTCGGAATTAATTTTTTTTAGTTTATTTTATATATATTTTTAGTATATACTGTTTTCAAAAGAAAAAAATGAGTGTATATATGTTTTTTTTTAATATTGTAAATTCCATTTTCTAGTGTACATTTTTAACTTAATATGCTAATTACAGATATGTTTCTTGTGCACATTCTTTAATCTTTAAAATTTATAACACAAAATATAGACAAAAATTGATATCAAATGAAATACATTTGAAATACAAATAACAAACCAAAAACATAAATACGTAAACAAAATTTGATATCAAATGAAATACATTAGAAATATAAATCCAACTATATCCATGTTGTTCAAAAACATGTGTGCACTCTTCGAAAAACACATGTACACTCTTTATATCGGTCATGGTCTTCGTCTTTACGAAACATGTTAACATACCTAAAACTACAAAACATTTGTTATTATTATCATAAAAAAACACATATTCATTATTTAAAACATATACCTCCAAAAACACATATGCACACCATTTCATTAATTGATTTACCTTTTAATTGATTAAATAAAAAAAGATTTACCTTTTAATTCCATTAAATATGTCCCGTTTTCTAAGGTATACGACTTCTGTCTCATACCAACTATTGCAAGACCAGTCATTGTAACTATTACAAGACCACAACATAAAAGGAAACAGAGAACATGAGAGGAATAAAAACAGTTGAAAAGCCTAGTTTGTAAATCACTGGAAACTGAAAAAGAGCAAAAACACCCAGGTTTAGTTGCGAAGCTACCTTTTGAGCGTGGACCTCAGGAGTTTCTCCACCGTAAATCACCTTCTTTTTCAGTAAAAGTGCTTCAAGTCTGGAACAAACTTGAATATGAGCCAGGGCCTTCTTCAAAGCCTAATCAAAAACTTCACAATTAGATTTCAGCAGAGTATAAAACTCCAACATACCAACCCCATCTCCGCTCAACTACAAGTTGCAAGTTAGACAAGGTTCACCTCTATTGTAGCAATAGTTGCTTCTTTGGAGGCCTTTTCATACCCGTCGCCAATAAGCTCCCCAGATGATTCCATTCCATCAAGCTTTTCCTTAAGCACAGAGGCTTCAACATCTATTCTGTAAATAGATAACAAAGAAAAAGAATTTTACTGTCTATTTATTTTCAGTTCAAATGCAAGTATGCAAATATGCTGCTGATGAAACAAACTTTTGTGACTTCTTACCTTTTAAGCTCAGCATTGACTTTTAACCCAGTGATGGCACCTTGTGCAAACTGCAGTAACTCCTCACGCTTTACCTAGAAGCAGAATGAGAAAGAACAAACACATGTGAGATAATATAAGCTGATAAGATCAAGATATTTTATATAAGTTGCATGTAGTACCAAAACTTCATCTTGGTAGCCTGAAAAGGCTTTTGCCAAATCTTGAATGCTGCTGACTATGGCATTATGAACTTCTTTCCCTCCAGTTAGGCAACAACTGAAAACATAAGATTGAACATATGTTATTTGCGTGACAGTACACATATAATAAGCTCGTACAAAATATGTAAAAACTTACCCAAAAAAATCTAGAAGCAGAGAAACCTCCTCCTCACTTGGTGGTTCAAGAATCTACATACGAGGCGCAAAATTGAAACCGTTTAGTTCATGCAAAGCTAAAGAAATGTCATACGGATAAGTTATTACTAGTGTTGTTACCATAGATATTGTAATGCCCTCCAAAGCTTGACTATATAGAAAAACATCACGAAAGTTCATTGGATCTCCCACCATATCAGAGTCATAGTACATAACCTACCACAATCGCTAAGTATTAGCACATGCATCAATAAATATGATAGCAAAACGAATACTACCAACGGAAAATTTACTCATCGGAGATGGCTTTTTCATGTTATCATTTATTTCATCAGAAGGCAGATGTAGTTCTTGATTCTTCTCGTCATCTTCCAAAGACCCTCCTGAGAGTTTCTCAGTTTCCTTCAGAGTAGTAAGCCATCTTCTCATCAAGTGTATCCTTTCTAGACCTTTGGAAGAAATAGATGCTTCTTCCAATCTTTTAACTGTCTGCTTGAAGCTTTTGAAACTTCGAGCTCCTTGTCACGATTAGTTTCATCATTAGATTGAAGAAAAGAGCAAGTAGATAGACGAATAAAATGCCAAGCCGCAAAATAACGGTTTAGAATACTAATTAGTACACAAAATATCAACATAGTATAAGGAGAGCGTATCCATGAGAATTTCATTCCAACATCACAGATAAATATGTATATCCTTCTTTGCCCGATATATGATAACACAATCCCTATCTTTTAAAAGCCAAAGGCCCCAATTGCTTCAACCAATAACTAATCGCATTAACATATAAGGGTGACGAATTCGCATAACAGCCATTTTTGGTACATTTCTTCAAGTGATGCCAGTCACCATTTCATAAATTGATTAAATAAAAAAAAGATTTACCTTTTAATTCCGTTGTAAAAAACTCGAATGTATCCAGTGGGTTATGGTGGAATCGAGACAGGTTCCAGTGGGTTTGGTTCTTGTGGGATCGAAACAGGTGGGTTCGGTTCTTGTGGAATCGAAACCACACGGATGAGTGATGGAGACGGAGGCTTTCTGGACAGTCGGCGGCCGAATAGTTACCGGGGCGGTATTGTTTGTGGTGTTAGGGTTTTGAAGGTTGAGAGGAAAAGAAGGTGTCGACTCATTTTTTTTGGAATAATAGATCTGGAGAAGAATAGATAATGACGGTTTCTAAACTCCTTAAAAAGTAAAATGCCCTTAATTTATTTTCTTTTTCTAAAATAAGTTGTAGATATTTACAAAAATGACATCCTGCATTGATATAATGTACATCATGCATTATTAAGAGTAAAAATGCTCGTTCTGTAGGTTCTGTACAAAAAAATTATTCTGCAAAGAAAATACCAATATATATATATTATTATATTATATACATATTATATATATATATATATATTATATATATATATATTATTATACTAGAAAGAGTAGGGATCCAGTGAGAAGTATATTAAAATAAGAAGTGGTGAGGAGTAAATTAAAATAAGAAGTGGTGAGAAGTGACTAAAACCACACATTTGAGATGCAATGACTTTCATTAGATGCATTTCTATTCATCTAGATGCACCATATAGAGTTTCGAAAGTTAATTTGATGTGTAGATGGTGCAAATTGATTTTCATGATTTTGGCACATGTAGAGGACCAAAAAACAAGAGAAATCATGAAATGCATCTAAAATACGTATATCATCTAATGAAAAGCTAGAAAAACACAGTATGATGCATTATAATGAATTCAAGATTATATAGATGCATCTTATTTAAGTCGTTTGCAATCATGGATATTTTATTGTTATTCTTATCCTTCTTATTTTAAGAAAACTTCTTATTTGATCCTAACTCTATATATATATATATATATATATATATATATATATATATATATATATATATATATTATAAAATTAGTAACTATATATTGTATATCATGTTTTTGGTGGATAAAAGTTTACATAAGGAGGAACTATTATAACTTTAATTATAAATTATACAATTATATTAAACGGCAGAAAACTGTAGCAACATGTTGGAATAAAACGCATGACTACCAATGTAAAAAAAATTATATATTTTCAAAACGCACCCTGAACTTTAGCCTATTTATAACTTTTTTATATAACAAACTTTATTTATCAAATATGGAGCGCATATGTATCGATTCATTCGGAAAAAAATATCACTGAAAAGATCGTCGAATTGCGAACAAAACGAGCCCAATATTGCAATGCTTCTGACATGCGTACGATTTTATAAAAAATGTTGTAGTTTAGTATATACATTTAAAAAAAACAATTTTCAAAACGTACCCGAAACTTTAACTTATTTACGATTTTTTTATATAACAAACTTTATTTATCCAATATGGAACGCATATCTATCGATTCATTCAGAAAAAAAAGTCACTGAAAAGATCTTCGAATTGCAAACGAAACACGCCAATATTACAATGTTTCTGACATGCGTACGCTTTTATAAAAAATGTTGAAGTTTAATATATATATTTAAAAAAAACAATTTCCAAAACGCACCCTGAAGTATGTTAGACGTTACAAAGCTGACCTTGAACTTTAACCTATCAACGACTTTTTTATATAACAAACTTTATTTATCAAATCTGGAGCGCATTTCTATCGATTTATTCGAGAAAAAAAATGTCACTGAAAAGATCGTCGAACTGCGAACAAAAGGACGATAATGTTGCAACGCTTCTGACACATGTACGATTTTATAAAAAATGTTGAAGTTTAACATACATATATTCAAAATATTTACGAAAATAGTCTTTGAATTTATCGGTTCGTTGCAAGGTGAGTCGTACAGTGGAATTAAAAAATTTAGCATTGCACAATTCTCGATGTGGTATTTTAATATAAAAACAAATATTAAAAAAATAAACTTACAAAACACCCTCATACTATTTGAAATGTTACTAAAACGACCTTAAACTTTTACCTATTTACGACCATTTTATATAACAAACTTTATAACTTACAAAACACACCCTCATGCTATTCGAAATGATACTAAAACGACCTTAAACTCTTACCTATTTACGACCTTTTTTATATAAAAAACTTTATTTATCAAATATGGAGCGTATACCTATCGATTCATTCGTAAAAAAAATATGTCATTGAAAAGATCGTTGAATTGCGAACAAAACGAGCCTAATATTGCAATGCTTCTGACATGGCTACGATTTTATAAAAAAATGTTGAAGTTTAATATATATTTTTAAGAGACTTACAGAAATAGTCTTTGAGGTTATCGATTCATTGCACGGTTGATAAACACTACCTGAGGTTATCGGTACACTGTAAAATTAGTCTCACGCGATCCGCGGCAACTCACGGGTTACAAACCTCGTTAAAAAGCAGAAAGCTGTACATGTCTTTGGAATAAAATATTCACCGTCTCACGACTAACGACGTAAAAAAAAGTTATATATTTTCAAAACGCACCTTGAACTTTAACCTATTTAAGACTTTTTTATATAACAAACTTTATTTATCAAATATAGAGCGCATATCTATCGATTCATTCAGAAAAATAATGTCAATGAAAAGATAGTCGAATTGCGAACAAAGCGAGCCCAATATTGCAATGATTTTGACATGCGTACGATTTTATAAAAAATGTTGAAGTTTAATATATATATATATATATATATATATATATATATATATATATATATTATATACATATAATTATATAGGGATGGATATCGAGAAAACCTAATTTTGGTGGATTACCACAGAAAAAACCAAAAAAAAATGCCCTTAAAAAAAAAAAAAAAACTAAACTGATGCCCTAATTTTTTCTGGCTATAAATTGTTTTTTTTCAAGGCAAATATGGCCATCGATTTACACTCTGTAAAACCTAAAAAACACAAACAGATGCCCTTAAAAAATCTTTTATATAGCTAAAAATTGGGCATCTGTTTGGTTTTTGAGTTTTTTACAGAATTTATTATCGAAGGCCATATTTGCCTAAAAATCTAATTTTTAGTTTTGAAAAAATTAAGGCATCTGTTTGGTTTTTTAGAGGCATCTGTTTAGTTTCTGAGTTTTAGGGGTTTTCTAGCAAAAATATGATTTTCCTAGAACCCATCTGTATATTATATATATAGATATTAATATATTATATATATATATTATCAAATATGGAACGCATATCTATCGATTCATTCAGAATATAAAAATGTCACTGAAAAGATCGTTGAATTGCGAACGAAACACGCCCAATATTACAACGTTTCTGACATGCGTACGATTTTATAAAAAATGTTTGAAGTTTTATGTATATATTTTTTTTTAAAAACAATTTTCAAAACGCACCCTGAAGTATGTTAGACGTTACAAACCCGACCTTGAACTTTAACATATCAACGATTTTTTTATATAACAAACATTATTTATCAAATCTGGAGCGCATTTCTATTGATTTATTCGAGAGAAAAAAGTCACTGAAAAGATCGTCGAACTGCGAACAAAACGACGCTAATATTGCAAAGCTTATGACATGTGTACGATTTAAAAAAATGTTGAAGTTTAACATACATATATTCAAAATATTTACGGAAATAGTCTTTGAGTTTATCGGTTCGTTGCAAGGTGAGTCGCACAGTCCCACGCGCTCCGCGGCAGTGCGCGGGTTATGAACCTCATTTTTGTCAAACTTTAGTTCCCAAAATCTTATTCAAAGTATGTGAGTTGTGACATATGAGTAACTACTGCATAACCCACAAATGTACCAACCAAACATGTATAACTCAATTTAAATTTTCATCTCGGTCATTCACCAACGATAAACTTTCAAGTCCCAGCGTTTCTTTACGAAACACAAAACCACAATACCAAAACCAACAATATCAAAACCCAACATTCATACCTCTACAACAAAATATGTATAACCCACAAATGTACCAACCAAACATGTATAACCCATACAATCCGTCAAATAATGACGGTTCTTCACAATAAAATATTGGTGGTTCTTCATCACAACAAAATACGAACCCACCTATGTCTCTCATTCATTCATTTAATATTGAGGATTTAGGGATGTACGAATCTCAATTTTCTTCGTCTATGCCTAACAATGTTGGCGAGGACTCTCATGTCGAAGAAGTCCCGACCCCAAAGAAGAATCCGTCAAAATAGGACAACCCCAAACGAAGGAACCCGATGCATTCCATTGACCACTGAAGAAAACATTGCATTGTGCAAAGGTTGGGGTTCGTATATCCGAAGATAGCATTGCTGGTAATACGAGAAAGGAAAGTGGGGTTTGGACGGAGGTTTTAAAATACGTTAAGAACAAAAAGAAGGTAACTGGTCTTCGAACCTACGATTCGTTAAACGAGAAATGGAATAATGTGCGTCCTAAAGTGGCTCAATTTTGTGGAGTATACCATAACGTCACTTGAATGGCGCAGATCGGAACTAGAGACGGGGACCACATCCAAGAGGCACTTGACAAATAGGGTGTTAAATATGTATTACCTTTACACTTCTTCATGAGTGGGAAGTTTTAAAAAATTTCAGAAATGGAAGGAGGTGGAACTTCCCCGATTTGAAGAACACATACATGAAAAGTTCAAGAAATATAAGTCATCTGGGTCTAGTTCATTCAACACGTCGTAGTCAGGAAAGGGAAGTTTTAATCTCAATGTGAAGGCTGGATATGAGGAGGAAGAGGAGGTGCACAATTTTCGACGACCAATGGGCAGGAACATAGTGAAAAAGAAAGTGGCGAAACGTTGGCTAGCTTGATTGTCACTGAATATGCAAGTCAAACCGAGTCGTTTGTGTCAATGAAGAAAGATGGTTGCGCTGCCTTTTTGGAGATCAAAATGATGGAGATGGAAATGCAACAATAGAAGCTCGAAATAAAGCAACAAATGTTGGCCAACCAAAAATATCAACAACGACAAAAATACGAAATCTTCTATATGAGCCCTACTAAACACTTGAGTGGATTCCACCTCGAAAGGGTGATGCAGATGAAGCGGGAGATAAAAAAGAAGTGAAATTTATCATATTAGTTCAAGTTTTTAATTTCGTATGTTTAAGTTTTTAATTATCAATGTAATGTTTTTAATTTATTAATAAAAGTTTCATTTAGTTTTTGATTAAATTTGTTAAAAAAAATGGGTTTGATGGTGAAGGGAGTAGTGACCATTAGAGCTCAAAGGTGAGAAGAATGATGATGTGATGTTGACGTGAAGATGAGGGAAGTAATAGTCATTCTATGTAGCCTAAGCTTGTGATTTGTGAATAGGTGAACAACACTTCTTTAATATATTTTTTTCCTCTTTTCAAATTTTCATTATATACTCTTTTTTTGAGTTTTATATGCAAATAAAAAATTAGATCAGTATTCAAAAGTTCTATGCTAATGGATTATGACAGCGAGCAATACTGAAAGATATCGACATATAGGACATGCGTCTATTTGATGATATCTATTAAAATTACATTTATTTATGGGCTCGCAGAAAAAATACTTTCGTAAAAGCATAAATTCTAGGTAGGTAGGTGAATCACGAATAGCATTTATCTAATCATAAATGCGTTTATAAGAGAGGTGCAGTTAACTTGCAACCAACGGACCAACGAGTGAAGGCAACGAAGCTCAAACCAAACGGACAGAACTAAATTGACTTTTAGTGATCCATTTATTACTTATTCTTTTCTCATTTCTAATTAGCTATTTCTTTAACTCCCACTAAAGAGAAAAGAGTAAGTAATAAAGGGATCACTAAAAGTCTATTCTTACACTATATTTAGTAAGCAAAAGGGTCATTAGAAAAATAATATACCCCGACTTTCTTTTTTAAAAAGTACATAACTTTTTTGCTTACTTTTATCTTTAATAAGAATTAGTCACTAAAGATTACAAATTGTTTAGGTGACTGTTTTAAGCAAAACCTTTAGTAAGTGTTAGAAAGTGACTTAAACTCTAAGGGGCGTTTGATAAATTTGTGTGACTTGGCCACCAAGTTTGTTTAGCCTATAAATAGGGATTGATGGGTTTAGTTTTCTTTGTACCTTTGAATATTTGTTTAGTACCTTGAATATTTGTTTTGTACCGTATAAATTAGGGTTTGGTTATTTGAATAAAGCTTCCGCTTCGTTCGTTCGATTTTGTTTGTTTGTTTCGTGCTTTTGATTACCAACAAGTGGTATCAGAGCTAGGTTGGATTAGCCATGAAGAAAAAGAAGAAAAAAAAGAGGTGCGTTTAGGTTTTGGATTTGGTTTTGAAGGATCATTCTTGTTCTTGATCGCTTGGCTTTGGAAGTTCGTACGTAATTCGTAATTGGTAGTAATAATCGCTTTGTTCCAATCTTGGCATCTTGTCGTGGGTTTGTTTTTGTTGGTCGATCGTTTGGTTTCTTCGAATTTAGGGTTCTCGATTGATTCGATTAAAGAATCGGTTGATTGTCGATCGATCTCTGTGGGGATTCGAGTAGGTTCGTTTTTTGGGTTCTTCTCATCGTTTGAATTTGTGTTGAAGAATCATCTTCTTCAATTCGTTTGGGTAATTGTTTCTTTTAGGGTTCATACTGGGTTGAAGATGAAGAAGAAAAAGAAAAAAAAGTTGGTTTTTGATTGTTTAAAGAATTTGTTTTGCGTTACTGGAATTCGTTTGGATTTGGAATTGTCGGATACGGTGGAGTTTCCTGATTCGATCGTTTGGATTTGTTTTGGATTGTTTTCAGATTCGATCGTTTGCTTTGTTTTGGATCGTTTTCAGATTCGATCGTTTGCTTTGTTTTGGATCGTTTTCAGATTCGATCGTTTGATTTGTTTTGGATCGTTTTCAGATTCGATCATTAGTTTGATTTGTTTTGGATCGTTTTCAGATTCGATCGTTTGATTTGTTTTGGATCGTTTTCAGATTCGATCATTTGGCTTTGGTTTGGATCGTTTTCAGATACGATCAATTGGTTTTGTTTTTGGATCGTTTTCGGATTCGATCGTTTGATTTGAATTTGGCTAGTATCTCTAGCGTTTGGAATTTGGAATTTGAATTTGATTTGAAGACGGTGGAGGAGTTTAAGTTACGGTGGAGATTGTTAGAAAAGTGGCTTAAACTCTAAGGGGCGTTTGGTAAATTTGTGTGACTTGACCACCAAGTTTGTTTAGCCTATAAATAGGGATTGATGGGTTTAGTTTTCTTTGTACCTTGAATATTTGTTTTGTACCGTATAAATTAGGGTTTGTTTATTTGAATAAAGTTTCCGCTTCGTTTGTTCGAATTTGTTTGTTTATTTCGTGCTTTTGATCGCCAACAATCGACATCAAAGGCTCGAAATTGTTCATTATATTCGTATAAACATAATAATTGTTCGGCTTGAGTTTCATCGTCATAGTGTATGAAATGGGGAGGAGGAGCTTGAATAGTATGTGAAAGTGTATATATATTGTGCTTTGTTTTGAACAAGCAAATATATCTGCGCGTTGCTGCGGGCGTTAATTTTTCGTGCGTTGTTGCGTGTCATTAATTCTTTTTTTTCCCTTTAATTTTGTGCGAGTTTATTTTGTCGGTCTCATATTTAATAGTGCGGGTTTACTTTTTCAGTATCATGTTTAGTAGTTTTTTTTATGGTCTTACGCGTTGTTGCGTGGCGTTAAAACTTTATTTTTTTTATTATTTTTTTATTATTTATTTTTTTTGCGAATTTATTTTTTTAGTCTCATGGTGTAAAATGACACTGTTTAAGTCAATTCGGAAATGCTACAACGCGTATTTTTTTATCTGAATGCGTCGGTACTTTTGTAACAATTTTTTTCCTCCTTATTTTGTGCCAACAAATATATATATTTAAAAAAAAAAACTAATTGGGCCGCCCTAAATTTTTGGGCTAAATTTTTTGGGCTTCTTTTTTGCCCAGCACCGTAGGTACAGTGCTTAAAATAAACAGTAAATGCAAAAGTCAACACATCTCAAATGATATTATATATAATGTTTGAAAAACATAAGTTACGAGTGGGTATTTATAAGTGAAAAATGGATTATTATTTTTTTTCCCGTTGCAATTTAGCCGTCTAATAATGTTCGATATTTCACCCTACAGCGGTCGCGAATCACCCAGCGAAGAGCCGAATGGCGAGCAAATGGCGGTGGTGCAGGTGCAGTATGATGCGGCCGTTGGCGCTAAAAAACGCCCTATGACATGTGGTACGTACCCACATCGCTCACTCTAAAAAAGTATCTTGTATAATATATAAATAATCTAAAATTAGTAATTATATTGTGGTTGTTTATTTAAAAAATAAAGAGTAAATATATTTAAGACCCATGATTGTGTTATCTAGTTCAAACATGAACTTGAGGAACACAACAATGGGTACCAAAACACATTCGATCTCAAACAAATATGACACATATGTTCATAGATATATAACCATTTTTGTTTACAACCTCGACCAATGTGGGACTTCTAAGAAACCTTTCAAACGTCCAAAAATCTCTACATCTATATGTTCTTTTTAAAATTGGATGACTGTTTGAGTTCATTAACCAAAAATTGAAGCTATTACTGCAAAAGATAACACGTTAAATGTGTATAACTTAAATGCATAAACCATTTTTGTCAAACTTAGTTCCCAAAATCTTATTCTAAGCAGGTGAGTTGTAAACTATTGTAGTAAAACAGCTAGCACAAATAATAAAACGTGATGGTAACATGATAATAGCTAAGATGATACTTGTAAGGTTTATCATACTTAAATTCTGATTCAAAACATCTTTTTTTTTTAACGGCAATTTTATTAGAAAACTAGCAAGGAGCTAGAAATTACAAATTAATAAGATTTGGGTTTTTAAGCCACTCATTCCAACTAAAAGGAACTTTGCTTCTATACCTACACCAATAGAATGATTTAGTAATA
>BQNB010167144.1:0-14035 GCA_026074375.1 Tanacetum coccineum
GTAACCAAAGTAACTCCTGCATCTTGATCAATTTCTTCTATCATCCTCCCCTGTTTGGAAGAATCCTCATAATCCTCTTCATCATCTGAAACAACAATTTTCGCTCTCCTTCTGGGATGACTTGTCTTGACAGTCTTCTCTAACTTTTTCACCTTCATGATAAGCTTGGTATAAGCAGCACCATATACTTGCTTAGTTCGTTTCAAATCTGCCTCTAAGCTTTCTACTTTATTAGACAATGTTGTACATAAAACCGTCAATTCATGTAGTGTCATACTGCCATCATCACTTCCAAGTGTGTGAACTCTTGGGAGAGGTGAATCACGGGGCGGTATAGGTACCCTCTCAGACCTAGTCTGAGCAATGGAACCCCCCATGGGTTCTTGGCACCTGGGACTACCACCTGCGCCAATTCCTTGAGGAAGAGGCACATTAGGTATTGCCGTGGATTGGGTCCTATTAATGTTACCACTAGCCTGCTCTGCATCTAAGCTAGCAGCAGTAGCGATAGCCCTTTCCACTCTGTCATCCCACTCCTTATAGATAGCCTCATCTGGTACATTAGGTATAGGCTCACTAGTCTGAGGTAACTCAGTGACCTTGTTTAAGGCTTGCCTAGGTGTTTGAATCTTTTGGTGTGATGATGATACAACATTAGGGATGGTTGAGCAGTAGAAGGTGGTGGTTGGGGTTCAAAGGGATGTCCTGAACCTTCACCCTCTTTTGCTTGAATTGCTAGCATACATGGAAACAAAGGTTTGTGTTACCCAAAAAAACCTCTTTTCATATTGCTAAAAAGTTTTGGAGTTAAATTAGGAGCAATATATTTTATGTTGTGAGGATTAAGGAATCTTTTGTTCTTGTCCAAAAATATTTGAATAAATCTTGGATACATTAAAAATTTATATTTACTATCCAAAATTTTCACCATACCATCAAAAATCAATTTAGAAAAGTTAAAAGTTCTGGTTGTGGCCAAGCAAATCATATCAGTTGCTATATTACTACTAAATTGTTCCCAAGAAGTTTTCTTAGGGCTAAGACAGTGTAGGATGGTATGGATCAAAAATCTCCACTAAGGGGAAAATTTGCCTTTTTGAAAAGTCAGTTTATCATCAGTTAAAACATACCCCATCAATGAGAGTTGATCAAAAAATTTAATAGTTGGCAAAACAATAATACCATCTACATCTGCTAATTGGAGATGTATCCTAACAGATGCTTTAGCAACAGTGAATTCTTTGCCATCAACTGTGGCAGTTATTTCTTGTTCTCCATTATCAACTGTTCTGACAGTAGTAGTCTGCCAAAACTTTTTGATGAGAGAAACATAGATAGTAGGATTCTTAGTAAGAGCATACCTTATATGACTACCATTGAGAAAATCTACTATCTCTTGGAATCCTTCACTTCCATATGGTTTCTTTAGATAAGCAACCATGTTGTGTTTGTCGTAAAATTCTAAATTCGTCATTGTTGATTAAGAGAAATTCGATTAAGGTCTGGGATAGGTTTGTTTATAAGAGTATATGTGTTGGACAAAAGCAATTTAGATTATATGGAGAGCACTTAAGGTTTTGATTTGACCGACTGAATAAACTTGATTCTTTATCTTGAGAAAGTCTTATGAGTGAAAGAAAGATCAAGAATCATCCAATTTAAGGAAACCTATAAGCGAAGTTTTTGGCGGAAATATCTCAACGGCTATATTTAATTAAGGGAAATCTGTTATGCTCCAAACAGTATTAACGGTAGCCTAGCAGTACTAAGTTTAGCCTAACAGTACTAAGTAATGCCCAGCAGTACTAAGTTTAGACTAACAGTACTAAATAATGCTCAGCAGTACTAAGTTTAACCTAGCAGTATTAACTTTTGAGGTACCAGTTTTAGCCTCAATTCCATTCCAAAAGGCATTTCCATCATCAATGTTGATTCTCACAAGTTCTCTTTCTGTTTTTAAGCTTACTGTATCTCTCAATTCTTTTGCTCACTGAAACACTCTGTCTCTTTTTTTTACTTCATACATCTCTCTATTCTTTTAAGCTCACACTTTCTCTGTGGTTGCTTTTGCTTTCTCTTAATTCTTTTAAGCTCACTTTTTCTCTATGTCTGTTTTTATTTTCTCTCAATGCTCACAATATTAATTATAACAGCAGTAGAAAGTATACTTACTAGTAGTAAGGTAGGCCAACAGTACTAACTTGAATTTCATCATTAGTTGATGTTCCATTCCATTTCAAGCATGATTTATGCATAATCCACTACTTGTTGACTCAATTAACCTCCCATCAATCAATACTTTAAAGGTTAAGCATTCCAATACTTATAGTCAGATATTGAAATCTGCCAACATCAAATGCCTTTGTGAGCAAGTCTGCAACATTCAGATCTGTGTGAATCTTGATCATTTGAATAAGCTTTTTCTCATTTGAATCTCTGATGAAGTGATGTCTAATCTCAATGTGCTTAGTCTTTGAGTGAAACACTGGATTCTTAACTATGCAGATGGTGCTTTCATTATCAATGAAAATCTTGGTATTCATAAAGTTGTAATCATAATCCAACATTTGATTTTAAATCTAGAGTACTTGTCCACAGTAACTAGCAGCAGCTACATACTCTGCTTTAGTAGTAGAGGTGGCTACTATGGTTTGCTTCTTGCATTGCCAAGAAATCAACCTGCTTCCAAGAAATTGACAACCTCTTGTTATGGATTTCCTGTCTAAACTTGCACTAGCATAGTCACTGTCAGTCTAAGCTTCCAAGTTAAATGGTGAGTCCTTAGGATACCAAAGGCCTAATTTAGGTTAACCTTTCAACTATCTAAAGATTCTTTTCACAGCATGAAGATGTGAACCTTTAGGTGTGACTTGAAATCTTGCACAAGCACATACAGCAAACATTATATCAGGCCTTGAAGCTGTTAGATACATCAATGATCCAATCATTGATCTATATAAGTAAACATCAACATCTTCAGCTTTTGCATCCTTGAGCAATGGCTTTGAAGTTTCCATAGGTGTACTTGCTGTCTTCACAGTTGAAAAACCAAACTTCTTCAAGATTTCATCCACATACTTGTCTTGACTTATGAAAATCCCATCATTTTTCTGTGTCACTTGCAATCCTAAGAAGAAAGTGAGCTCTCCCATAGAACTCATCTGGAACCTTTTATGCATTATTTTCTCAAACTCAGTACACAGCTCCTTCCTTGTAGACCCAAAAATGATATCATCAACATATACTTGAACTAGTAGAATATCACTTTTGACTATTTTAATGAACAAAGTCTTATCTATCTGGCCTCTCTGAAATCCATTGTCCAATAAGTTGGTAGATAGAGTCTCATACCAAGCTCTAGGAGCTTGATGTGGATCATATAATGCCTTTTCTACCTTATAAACTTTGTTAGGGAAATCTAGATCTTCAAACCCTAGAGGTTGATAGACATAGACTTCTTCTTCAATCTTGCCATATAGAAATGCACTCTTCACATCCATTTGATACACAACAAAGTCTTTGAATGAGGCAATGGCTAAGTACAACCTAATTGCTTCAATCCTAGCAACTGGAGCAAAAACCTCATCATAATTTATTCCTTCTTCTTGAGTGTAACCTTGTGCAACCAGTCTTGCCTTGTTTCTAATCACAATACCTCTCTCATCTTTCTTGTTTCTGTACACCCATTTTGTTCCAATAGCCCTCTTGCCATAAGATAAATCCACCAATGTCCAAACTTGTTGTAATTTGAATTGCAGAAGCTCTTCTTGCATAGCTTCTATCCAGCTTGGATCTTTTAGTGCATGGATTACCTTCTTGGGCTCTTCCTGAGATAGGAAACAAGCAAACAGACAAGTATAAAGGTCTTCATGAGTTTTTCCTTTATAAATAGTACTAATAAATCTTTGTTCATTTGTAGTCTTTGTCATTCTCCTTGTCTGTACTCTAGACTGCACATCACCAATCACATGATCAAGTGAATGATCCTTATGGATTCTTGTATTTGGAGTAGTAGGAACTGGATATGTGGTAGTAATGTTGCTCGTATACAATTCTGTTTCATCACCAAAGAAATCAGCATGTGTGGCTTCAAGTGGAACAGTAGTAGTTGTTGGACTAGCAGTATTAATATTTAGACTACCAGTATTATCATTTGTACTGGCAGTATTAATACTTAGCCCAACAGTATTAACATCATGAGCACTGTTCTCAGGTCTCTATTGATCATCAATTCCACCTTCATCATCCTTCTTTCTAGCTTCATTAGAAGGTTGTGGTTCATCATTTCTAACATTCTTTGAAAAAGAATCAAATAGTGAACCATCTTTCTATAATGGCATCAAAATATAGTCTTGGCTAGATCCTGTCTCCTTGCTAGAATGACCTGCACCAATACTTTCTTTTGTACCTACAAAATCATTAGAGTTTGTACCTGCAACAACTATCACATAATTCATTGATTTTGTTAGAACATCAATATCAAATAGCCACTTTGGTCCATCACCTACAATAATAGGCTTATCCTCCAAGAAACTAATATTCAAGTTTTCTTCTACTTTCCTAGTTCTAATGTTATATACCCTAAAAGCCTTACTATTAATTGAAGAGCTCTTCTTACACTTGTCTCAGTGACGATTACCTTCTTCCCGTCTATTAAGGCTTGTATCTGTACTTCTCCATTGACAGTTTTTGCCTTAGCAGTAGCGCAAAACTGCTTAATGCATGAAGTATAGATGGTACGATTCACTGTTAGCGCATATCTGATAGAACTTGCATTTAAAAAATCAATAATTCCTTAAAACCTATCACTTTCTTTGGGTTTCTCCAAAAACGCAACCAAATTGTGAGTTTCAGCAAACTTTAGGTTCGACATTGTGTTGGGTTTTGATGATGAATGATAAAATTGAGTTAGGGTTTATGATTAGAGAGTATATCAAAGTGTAAAATCGATCGAATGAGTGATTGAAACCCTTAATCGAAGTATTTATGAAATCACCCTCAACAACATTAACTTAAACTAGCAGTACTAAGTTAAGCCTAACAGCATTAACTGACCCAGCAGTAGCCCAGCAGTAGTAAGTTATGCCTGGCAGCATTAACTTAACCAGCAGTAGTAAGTTTATGCCTAACAGCATTAACTAACACTGGCAGTAGTAAGTGTATGCCTAGCAGCATTAACTGAGTCACCAGCATTAACTCCAATTTCGTTCCAAAAAGCATTTCCATCATCAATTTTGATTCTCATAAGCTCTCTTTTTGTTTTTATTCTCACTATATCTCTCAATTATTTTTCTCACTGAATTACTCTGTTTGTTTTATCTCACATATCTCTTTTTCTATTTTTCTTTCTCACCAATTCTCTCAATTCTTTTTGCTCACACAGTCACTCTTTCTATTTTTGTTTCACACATGTCTCTTTCTATTTTTCATTCTCACCAATTTCTCTCATTTCTTTTAACTCACAATTCTCTCTGTCTGTTTTTGATTTCTCTCAATTCTTTTAAGCTCACTTTTTCTCTCTTTCTGTTTTTGCTTTCTCTCAATGCTCACAGTATTAATTATAACAGCAGTACTAATTATACTTACCAGTAGTAAGTTAGGCCAACATCACTAACTTGAATTTCATCCTTAGCTGTTGTTCCTTTCCATTTCAAGCATCATTTGTGCATAATCTGCTGCATACTAACACAATTAACCTCCCCTCAATCAATACTTCAGAGATTAAGCATTCCTATACTTGCAATCAGATATTGAAATCTGCCTAACATCAAATACTTTTATGAGCAAATCTGCAACATATTTTGATCTGTGTGAATCTTTATCATCTGAATAAGCTTCTTCTCATTGGAATCTATGATAAAGTGATGCTTAATCTTAATGTGCTTTATCTTGAGTGAAAAATAGGGTTCTTTGTCACACCCCCAAACTGGGCCTAGACGGAATACGTGTCCGAGGGCGTGACGTCATAACAATCCGATCACAAAGCAAAGGCCAATAATAGCATAACCTATTTGCCCAAACCAGTCATAACTACACTGTATATATTGGCCTACAGTATTTAAATTTTCCCTTACAGTATTAACTTATTTGACAAAAAAAAATTTGTTAGGTTAATGTTGTTCTCATTTGATAGGCCTCTTACAGTTGAATGTGTCTGATTAGAAAAATATGACATTGAGTTTAGCACTATAAAGTGAATTTTTAGAGGTAGCAGTAATAACTGTCCTAAAGCAGTATTAAGTGTTCTGCGAATGCCAGATTTTCATTTAACTTCTCTTTCTCTTGGAACCATGTTCCTTTGAGCACTAGAGTGAGCCTTTTGAGCAAAATCATTGTAATTCACCTTTGTATAATTATTCCCAGATACCACCCTTTCCCTTTGATGGTAATTGCAGTTAGCCTGCACATGAGGGACAAAACTATCCATAACAAAATCAAAGTGCTTTAATTGTACATCACAAAGTCATTGCTGAGCAGTTGACTTATGATTGATTCTAGTTTTTGATTTTCCCCTAGGACTTTGTGACCTGTAACTTTTTAGCATACTTAACGAGGTTTCTTAACTGGTTTTTTTTCTTGTGTTTAGGTCAACCAATCTATCTTAAGAAACCGTAAAAAAATAGTTTCTTCTCTAACCTTTATCATCCTGACATCAACACTTAACCAATGGGCATCAGAGATTCCCTAACCTCATTAGAAAATATCTTTCCGATACCACACTTACTAGGCTAGGGTCAATAGCTACAAACTCAGTGCTGTTGAAACTCCTCTAGACCATAGTAGACAAATCAAGAATGAGGGTGAAAATAACCCTGTTTTATGGGAGGTGGAACAGTAAAAATTTATTATACTTGCAAATCCCACAGCCCTTTCTACATTATCAGTTTCTGACATCCTATTAATTTTGTCTAGACTTTTAGAAGCATTCTCAAAATTTTCAATTTAATTGATTTGCTTTCTTTTTCTTGCTTAATTTTATTCTACCTCACTTTAAGCATGCTAATTTCTGAGCTTTTATATGAGATAATCTCTTATTAAGAACAGCAAGTTCTCACAAGAATAAAACCCTCATTCTTTTGTGTAAAAGACAAGTTTGTATCTTCTACCAGATAGCTAACACCTACCTCTTGTTTAAGAGCTAGATTTAACCTCAGGTTTGGATAAACACTATCTTTTAAAAAAAACCAAATCAAGTTGAGTTATAATAAAGAGTTTCAAAGCTTTTTATACAGTTTTTTTGAACCAGTTAATTATATGTACCTCAAAGTCTTGAAAAAGCTAATAAGAGCCTATGTTTGTAGGGTACTATCCATCATCTCCCGATATTGCTCCAGTCAAAACAGCACCATCATGGCCAACATAGCTTGAAAGAAGTTTTACTTCTACATTTAACGATTCCTTCTAGAGCTGTATTGATTTCACATAGTTCCTGCTAACTTGGTCCTAGGTCCTCTGCACTCCCTTGCAAAGTGTCCCAAGTTGTGACAGTTGAAACACTCCACCTTGGACTTGTCATATCTAGTTCTGTCACTTCCATTGATAGTGATCTTTCTGCCAGTTTTCTAGAAAAACCTTCTTGTCCTTATACTCAGTAATGCTAACTGCCACTTTAAATCCATCTCTTCTAAGTCATCTTTATGGATTTGTTCAAGGTCCTTATAACAAGTGAGGACCCGTTGGTTGAATGGCCAAAAATACATAAACCATGGCATCACTTAAGTTAGTCGGTACTAACTTTGTAGTACTGACTAGCATTCTAACTTGAAGATGCTTTAGGCACTGACTTTAGTGTTAGCAGCATTAACTTTATAAGCAGTATTAACTTCATTAGTGTTGCTAGGAGATGACACAAAAACCATGTTTTGAGAACTTGAGCTTGAGTTTGCAGTTCCTTTAACTTCTTGTTCAATACAATCTGAAAATTTGTATAGAGATCAACAAAGCTTATTGTGTCTAATCTGTCAATATCCTCCAGAACCATGATTGAGGTTTAACACACTATAGTATAAGATAAATATATAATAAAATCAAAAAATAAATATAGTAAGTATAAAATCATCAAGAGTAATAAAACCGAGAAAGAAAAATAAGCGCTTTTCCCGGTGTCCGTTTATTCCCCAACGAGGCTGGACTGGTAAATCGAATACGATCGAAGATTTAAAGGAGTTTTGAAGGAAGGACTTTGTTTGGGAAGTTGAAAAAGTGTCAAAGTTAGTATAATAACAAAAGAAAAACCGTTTTAAGAAAAAAACTGAGAAAAGTATACGAATTTAAACTAGAAAACGAGAGCGCCGAATCCCGAACCAAATGGTGGAAAAACTAAATATCTTCAAAAATAACCCTACCGAAGATTTTTCACTTCTAAACAACTCTACGTGACAAATAACGAAAGAATAAAAAGGACTAGACCGAAAACGTGTCGATTTGACCCAACAACGAGTCAACACAAAATCCCAGTACCCGGGACCCGTGCCTTTAAAGATGGGAAAGGCTTATAAAAAAATACCCTACGAACTATTTTATAATTTTCCTACAAACAAGATGATATAAAAAATTTCTAAAAAAAGCAAAATAATTTTTGATAATTTGCTGTAGTTTTTATGAATTAAATAAACTTTAAACTAAAAATATTAAATTATAAAAAAGTATAGCATATTAAACGATTTACTAAAAATTTAACACAAAATCCTAGACTTTATAAAGCATCCTACGAAAAATAAAGAAACACAACAACAGCTTAAGGAATAATCCCGAAATAAGCTAGAACAAGACATTATAAAGCTTATTTGGTCAAAATGACCTTTGATAATTAAGCCCTTGATCTTTACCGAAAAATGACCCAAGGTCGCAGTGGTAAGGTGTGTTTGTAAACGAGGGGATGTATACAGCTTGGGTCCCTGGTTCGAGTCTTGTCTACCCGGGTCCAGTGCTACCCTTTTTTTTTCTTTCGGAAACTTAAAGAAGCAAAGTTTGTTAAGCTCGTGGGCTTAACAACTTTGTCTCATCTTATAAAATTTTAAGATAAGCCCCTACAATAAGCTGAGAAAATCAGCTTAAAAGCTTTGACATTTTGCTTAAAGGGCTAAAAGCTAAAAAAAGACGAAGTCCCCTTTTGGACATTTGGTCGAAATAAGCTGAGACCAAGGCAAAATAAGCTAAGGAGGGCTAAACTAATCTAAATAAGCTTAAAAAAAGCTAAATGCTTAAACCTAATAAGCTGTGAAAAGCTTATGATGACAGAAAAAACTAAGCAAAGCTTTAAAGGGCAAAAGCACTAAAGTGGCATTCAAATAAGCTAGCAAATGGGAAATAAGCCAACTAACAATCTAACTTAACCTAAATAACCACTAGGAAACAATTTGAGCTTATGGAATAAGCTCAATAAGCCAAAATCAAAAAAATAAGCAATCCCTCAGCCTAAGTTATGTGAAAACAGCCAAGAGGCAAGTTTGGCCTTAAAAATAAGCCACCAAACAAGCTTCTCAAAAGCTGAAACTTTGAGGGCTTATTTAAGAGCTTGTAGACTCTTAAAATAAGCCAAAAACTTGGGCTTAAGTGTGCTTAAAGAGCAAGCAATAAGAGCTTAAAATCTCCCCTTTGCACCAGGGGAGATTAAAGCTGAGCTCAAGGGCTTATTTGACAGCTTCTAAAAAGCTGTCAAATAAGCTCTAAACCAAAAATTAAGCTCAAACAGATTGAGTGTGGTTTAAAAGGGGCTTATGCACCAATTTTTAGCTTCTAAAACTAAATTTAACTTGCTGAATTTTGTAAGTGAAAAAGGACTTTTGGGTTTTTAAAACTGTGACAAAAAAACTTGGGTAAACTTTGACTTACCAAAGTCAAAAGACAAAAGGCTTTTGACAGCCTTTTTTGGACACTCAAAACACACTCTTTTGATGCTTAAACTCAAACCACAAGTGCTTAACTAAATAAGCACTTGTGGTGTCTCTTAAAATTCTCACAGTTTCAAAGAAGGTTTTTATACCTTTGAAAAACAATTTTCCAACTAAAAATGTTTTAAAAACAGCTTAAAAGTAACTTAAAACTTGTGCTTAAACTGACCAAGTGACCCTAACCCAAAGTCAAAACCATTTTGACCCGTTTTTAGGCTTATGCCAAACACCCTTTAACTCTAACTGTCCAACTAATTTTTTATCCAAAATCTATTTTTAAAGCTTAAACTGACAAAACCTTATATCTACTCCATTTTATACTAACCTATTTGAACTACTTAAACACTAAAAGTCCTAGCTTATTAAGAAAAATAAGCTAGTTTCTCAGCTAGCTTATTACACTAACTTGGCAGTTTTAAGTTATAAACTGAGATTGCACACATCTTTTCAATGAAAACTTAAAACACATAAATAACAAGTCTAAACAAATGAGTTTGCAAAGATTTGAACAGGAATTAAAAATAAATAAGCTAATGCCTTAAGCTAAAAATTAAGCTAAATGAAAGTTTAGAAATGAAACCTTGGTTTTTTGTTGTCTCAGAACCAAAGCCACTCTATCTGAGTGAGTGGCTTAAAAACATACACCTAAGTGGCCCTTGCCTCTATTCCCTGAGCTAAAAGCTCAATAAGCTAATATTAGCTTATTTCTTCATAAGCTTCCAAAATCACACTCAATTGAACATTTATGAACTAAATTCAAATGAAAACAGTATTTAAGAGCTTATAACAAGTTTTAAACTGAATTAGAGCTTATTAACAAGAATAAGCTCTAATGAGCTTATTGAGAGCTTATTGAGTAAAAATAGCTTAATTTTTCATTAAAACTGAGAATTACAAATGCATAAGAGAAATTAACTTAAAAACACTTTAAACTACTTTTAAAACTACACTAAAACGACATAAAAAAACTACATACAGCCACAATGGCTTTACAAAGCTATATATAGGAAAAACGACTAGGGTCTTGCTTTTTTCTCTTCTTGCTGTTGTGCTTGTTTGTAGACACACAAAAGGGTTGTGTTTGTTGTGTGAGGGGTTCACAGCCTCTAATCTTGGCCCTTCAATCTTTCTTGGGTCATCTTGGTCGTCGAAATAAACCTTGGGGGGTGTGGGATTGCCAACTTGGCACATTTGTAGCTGGGAAAGGTAGTGGAGGGGGGGGGGAAATGGTTTACCCATGGTGGTGGTGGTAGTCTACAGGGTAAACATGGGTTAACAAACCCGTGAGTTGTGTTTTTGGGGGGAAAAACAAAGGCGGGAAAATAAGTTGTATGAATTATGAGAGTGTCAGGGTATAAGTTCCGTTTGCAAATAATGGTCCATCTAGGTTATATGTATGCTTGCACCGTACGTCCTTGTGGTTATATAACTTTGGGGACTTGGCAAAACAAGTCCCCAAGAGTTATAAGACAAGTTGCACCACAAGTCCTTGTGTGTACAAGTTTAAGGACATGGCAGCTTTGGCCCTTGTGGTGTAACTTTGCATTTATGGCAGTTTGGCCCTTCTCTTCTTTTCTCCTCTTTTCTTCTTATAAATACAAGTTTAGGGATTTACAATTTCAGTCCCTAAACTTATATTTCTTTGTCTTTTGGCCTCGGGGTTGACTTGGGTTGACTTTGACTTTGACCAGTTGACTTTTCTGTTGACTTTTTGACTTGATTGACTTTTCGGCTTCGATTTGGCTTTGTCTTTCACAGTCTTTTCCATTCCGAGTCCGGTTTTGTCGTTTTGGCTTTGTTTTTCGTCCTTTTCTTAGATATCCGTTCCTGCACAATACAATTAGCAAAACAAGCATATATTTGGCATTTTAAGTCCGTTTTTGGTTATTTTAGCTCGTTTTTAAAGGTAAAAGGTATGTGTAATTAAGCACATACCAATTAGCCACTCCATTTGCCCTCTCATTGAAACCCATTTAAAACCCATTTATGTTTGATTGTTTACTCAGCCTTTACATTTGCCTGACATTGAATATTCAGTAACTTAAACCCATTAAAAACCATTAACATCATCATCGACCTTTTGCTGTGATTAAAGTCTCAATCAGTTCACATAAAAAAACCATTACAATGGCAGTTTTGCTGGAGTTACAAAGGTATTCTCCACCTCATTCATTAATTTCTTTTTTGTAGTTTCGAGTATTGATTAGGGGTTTTTGGTTTTTGCTTTTGTTTTTGAGATTTTGGGTTAAACAGAAATATGAATATTGAAATTCCATTGATGTACAAAAAAAATTGATAACAATCATTCAACTCCTGTCTTTATATATTGTGTGATTCGGCTAGAATCTAATACGTGTTCTTTAATATTTCTTTTGGATGATTTTATTGGAATTGTTGGGGTCCTTTAGAAATATATTGATAAAGTTTTGATTTTTAATGTCTAATTTGGGGTTTTGTTTTTTGGTTTTTGAATTTAGGTTGTAACTAGCTGAAGGCGTCGAAGGTATCGAAAAACGGCGTGTCTAGAAAGGAAGCAAAGTGAGTCTCTTATTTTTTAAATGCGAGTGTAGGATATTACAAGGGGAATGATGAGGTTCAGAAAAGGTGAATGCTTTACGTGAGTTAAGGCAGCTATTGTTACTGATAATATGTTGCAGTAGACTTTCAGGACCCAAACAATATTCTATATTGGGAGAAGGGTGGGGGTGGCTCAGGAAACATGGTTCGCTACTCTTAAGGTACTTTTTTTTCCTTTATACCGTATCAATTATATATGAATTGTCCAATAACCATTGGTTGGGAATTTTTGTATTGGTAAATTCTATGACATAAGTTATAACCATCATTCAGATTACTTGCCGCTTAATATGGTTCACAATCAAATGTGTTTGCCAAAAATGTTGTAGAGTTGAGTTTCTTTGCATTTTATGTTGTAGACAATTTTAAGATTTCCATTTGGGTTCAGGTTTAGTGCCATTTTTTGATGCTTAGTTGAAAAACTTTAAACTTTTTGTTTTTTGTTCTTGACCAGATGAAAACTTTTTTCCATCAGCTCTTGAGTAATTAGATTAGTCTTGGCCCAAAAGGCAAAAATATTGGAAAATGTATCACTGATTATGCTGATCAACATCATCAGATAATGCAAGGATTATTAGGTTATTCAATTGAAAAGGCAATGCCAAACACCCCCTAATTAGCTAAGACTGCAAGTTAGATTTTAGAGGGAGAGATGTTGCAGGTGACACTACCCAAACATGGAAATGCACATCCTTAGTGAAACATGTTCATTGTGGTATACGAGGTGTGTTTTGGCAGATATTTTTGCACGAATTTTATGTAGGTCAACTGATATCTCTTTGCAGCAATTTCAATATACTGTTACATTACATGATGAGTTTGCTGCATCTTCAAGCCTTTTTGTATGTTTTTTTGCCATTTTAGGACTAATAATCTGACTCTAATACTGATTATTATATCCTGTCTGTAGGAATATTTCAATAACTTTTGGTCTGAATTCCAATGGGACGATGATTTGGAGTATGCAAAGCAATCAGGCCACTTTCTTCGCTTTATTTTTTCTTACTGTGTATATTACATTGGATGTTCTGTGGTTACCAATAATCCGGTGTGAAACTTATAGGTCTCATATATGTTTCACACTTCAGTATATTGAACCATTCTTTGAAGCCTAAAGATCTTTAGAGCAGCTCTCGCCGCCACTACAGCTTCTTGCTTTTTCAATTATAAATATTGCAGAGTTATAGAAAACATATTTGTTACTATCAGTTTGTTTTTCGTTTTATAGTTAGAATGTTATGTGTGTGGCCTTTAGCTAAAACATGTGTTGAAGCAACATGTTTTACCTTATTACATTAGTAAACTAAATCTTTGCATAAAAATGGATAAAAATTGTAATTGCTTATTTATTTGTTGTTGCTTTGCTTCAGGTAGTATCGCATGTTTACTTTCAGAAAAGGTACACGTGTCTTTTAGATGTCGAAGACATGCTCGAGATGTATGAAGCAACATACATGAAGGTAAAAGTGAAGTTTTAATAGTTACAGGTTCTGGATGTGTTGTAGATGCAGTGATAAATATGCAAATCTTTGTGCCAAAGTAACAATTTATATTAATGCCACATA
>BQNB010167145.1:0-10820 GCA_026074375.1 Tanacetum coccineum
TCGTTATTCTCAAATTTAAAATCTTTACTAAAAAGATCCGCAAATGCTTAGTCTAATAAAACAAGCTTTGCATATTTAAAGTCTATCATGGAAACTTGCAAACTCTTGGCTTTTTCAAGCTAGAACTCGCATTTTAAAGCTTCTTGTATAAAAGACTAGCAAAAGCTTAAATTTATATAAGTTAAGGGGCAAGCTAGAGCGCAACATGCTCGATCAAGTCAAAATTTATTCCTTAAAAAGACAAAACTACGTGTCTAAACACTTATTCTATTTTGAAAATTTTTAATTTTGGCATAAAATCACATATTTTAGGTGGAAAAACAGGATTACGTGAAGACAAGGCAAATGCAAGTAAGATCAAATCGAAAGATCCCCCCATACTAGAACTACACATTGTCCTCAATGTGAGACTGTCACCCCCATACTAATTTCAAGGCATAATTCAAATATTAAAGGGCCTCTACGCAAATCTAAAGCAGTTTATTAATTATGCTAATAGATAAACGTTAATCAATAAGATCTAGGATATCGGATTCCTATAAATAAGCATGTTAAGGATTGAAGATTGAGTGAACGATGGACAAAACCACAAGCACGAGAGCCTTCAAAATCCAAGAAATCCTGGACATAAAACACAAAACACGAAATACGAGAAAGGAAGAGGCGAGCCTCCTCACATCACACTTATTAATAAATATTATAATAATATACTAATAAGGATAAGCATGGGTTATCACTCATGAAGCGCTTGTTTTTGTTAACCCCGATTTTAGTTGGTCCAACGGTGAAGTTTGGAGATTCGTTACAAACCATCGGTGTGATGTCCCCACACAAAATAATGCTTAATTCAATGACCGTTCACCCTTGAAGTTTGTCCGTCTGATTTGAGATAACTCGACGGTTCCCATAAGGGAAACTTGAGCAACAGTGAAAGGTCCGGGACCAACGATTTGAGAGAATGCCCGAGAAATCTTAATCGAGAATAGAAAGGAGAAGAACTCGATCACCAACGTGAAAACGCAGTTCTTTAATCTGGATTATGAACTCATCTTAGTTTTCTCTTTGTATATTAAAGAGTTCTCGTAAGGCATGATCCAGAGTATTCATTAATTCATTCATATTAAAAATTACCGGTGATCACCCGTGGTCTTAAAGTCAAAATTACAATGCTTCAAGGCCCAATAGGCCTTGTATTCAAGTTCGATAGGAAGATGACATGCCTTTCTGTACACAAGCTTATAAGGAGTGCACCCGATGAGTGTCTTGAATGCGGTACGGAAGGCCCATAAAGCATCATCTAACTTATCGGACCATGAAGCTCGGTTTTCGCCTACGGTCCTTTCTAAGATACGTTTTAACTACGATTTGTAACCATCCACGTAGTCCACGGTCGTTTGTGGATGAAATACGCATAAAAAGAGCTGTGGGTAACTTCCATACTTCAGCATGACCATTTCAAATTGGTCATATGCAAAAAATTATATACCAGGTGATCACTAATAAATAGCACGAGGAGTTCCAAATCGCAAAAAAGAGATTCAAGAATTTTAGCGATGACATCGGTCATCATTAGAATGGAGCGATTTTTGTTCTTCAACCATTTAGACAAGTTATCGATGCCACAAGAATGTACGTTCTCCTCCGAGACAGATGAGAATGGTCCCATGAAGTCAATGCCACATTAACGCAAAGATCCCGCAAACTTGAATTGAAATTTTGAGGCATTTCGTCTATTTGGGAGAAATTTGCCTTAACGTTGACATGTTCACATGAATTCACACATGTCATGGGCATTCGCGATAAATTATCGGCCAATTAGAACCAAACAAAACTTCTTACCGGTGTAGTTTCGCACCATGATTTCCCCCGGTGTGTCCGATATGGCAATCATGAGATATCAAATGGCTTCTTTTCTTGGCCGTAAACACAACAGCTAATCATATTGACAGCACAAAATCGAAACAAGAGAGGGTCGTCCCAAAAATAATGCTTTAAATCCTTAAAGAAATTTTCTTTTGTTGGGACGACATCCCTTTCACTATAAAATTCCTCGCATGGTAATTTGCAATGTCGGCAAACCATGAGATACTAGCATCACCATGAAAAGTTATCATTCTGAGGGTCTCGAGAGGAAACGTTTTATTAATTTCTTTTTTCTCAGGATCACCTTGATGAGGATTTTCTAATCTAGATAGATGGTCGGCCACGAGATTCTCCGCTCCTTTTTTATCACGAATAATGACATCAAGTTCTTGGAGTAAGAGAATCTACCAGAGCAATCTCGGCTTAGCATCTTGCTTAGAAAGTAGATACTTGAGAGCCGAGTGGTATGTATACACTATGGTCTTTGATAAGACTAAGTAAGGCCGGAATTTCTCAAAAGCATACACCACGACTAATAATTCTTTTTCCGTAGTAGTGTAATGTGCTTGAGCATCCATCATGGTCTTACTTGCATAGTGTATAGGCTGAAAATGTTTGGTCTTACGTTGCCCCAAGACTGCACCTACCGCATAATCACTAGTGTCGCACATAATTTCAAATGGTAGGTCCCAATCGGGGCCAACTAAAATCGGGGCTTTGGTTAACTTCTTCTTAAGTATATTAAACGCTTCAATACATTATTTCGAGAAAAAAATGGGGTTTCTTTTTCTAGAAGATGGTCTTTCGCCGGCTATTTTAAAAAGCTCTTGGATAAATCAACGATAGAACCCGGCGTGACCTAAAACTACGAACACCTTTGACGGAAGTCGGATGAGGGAGTTTAGCTATACATCAACTTTAGCTCTGTCGACCTCAATCCCAGATTTAGAAATTTTGTGGCCGAGGACAATGCCCTCTTTAACCATGAAATAACACTTCTCCTAATTTAGAACTAAGTTAGTGTCTTCGCACCTTTTGAGCATTTTGTCTAAATTGGAGAGGCATGATGAGAAAGAATTCCCAAAAACCAGGAAATCGTCCATGAAGACCTCCATTGTTTCCTCGATCATATCAAGGAAAATGGTCATCATGCACCTTTAGAACGTGCTTGGAGCGTTACATAAGCCGAAAGGCATACGTCGGTAGGCAAACGCCCCATAAGGGCAAGTGAAGGTGGTCTTCTCTTGGTCTTGTGGGTCAATGGGAATTTGAAAATATCTAGAAAATCCATCTAAAAAGTAATAGTTTTCGTTCCCTGCTAAACGTTCAAGCATTTGGTCCATGAAAGGCAACGGGAAATGATCTTTACGAGTGGCATCATTAAGCTTACGGTAAATACAAATATACAAAATGTGGAGGTGGGGGGGGGGGGTTTGTTGGAAAGATTCTGGGGTCTTTCCATCCCGCAACTAACCTAGTAGGATCAACTAATTATCTTTGATTTCAACTAAACTTGTCATGCCAAAAACGCACTTTTTAGGTGCACACAAATGAAACGGGGCTCACTCACGGACTATCAGAGATAGGGCAAATTAATCCGGCATCAAGGGGTTTGATAACTTCCTTTTTGATAACCTCATGAATTTTTGGGATTTACCAGCTTCTTTATGATGATGGAAACCGCAACAGTTTTGAAATCATCTTCTTAAGATATTGTGAGAAAAAAATGAAGCAATCCCTTAATACAGAAATTTTCAAGCGATGGCCCGTGTTGTCTACTTAAGAACCTTTAAAAGGGCGGCTTTCTTCATCTTTTAATTCTTTAGAAATTATGACGGGTAATTTATCGGTTCCTTCTTAAAATGCATATTCTAAATGAGAAGCTAAATCCTTAAGCTCGAGTTTTGTTGGTTCTTCGATTAAAGGCTTCGTCATAGTAACATAAACTTGCTTAAGGTCGTCATTCTTCATCGGAGGGAGATTCGAAGAAGGATCTTCATTCAACAATTTCTCAAGGTAAAGAATATCTCCCTCCGTGTCGTAGTAATCTTCATCCAAATTAGAAAGTTCTTCCAGGGTACGTAGAAAAGTCTCTATCTCTTACAAAATGAAATCTCCTCCTTAAAAAGAAGTGAACGAGGGGGAAGAAGAAGCAATGATAGGATCCGAAGGAGTGGGATTGCCACTCGTTGAACTATCCGAAAATCCGAGCACTTCTTGAGCATACTCCTCACAAGCAATGTCTATTACATTGACATGATGAACCGTTTCATCATGATAAATACAGAGATATCTCGGAAGTGTGCTCGACATTAAACGTAATGGCTCATCATTGACTCAAAGAGTTAACTCTTCACCATGTACATCGATTAAAGCTCTTGCCGTCCTCAAGAAAGGTCTCCCGAGGGAAGATGGAACCCCGAGGATCGACAGCGTAAATCAACTACAACATAGTCGGCACAAAAAAATAAAAACTTTCCCTACTTTACAAAAACATATCGTCAACACCTTTTTGGATGAGCGACCGAGGGTTCGGTCAGCGAGTTCGAGTGTCATGCAGTCGGAGTAAGTTTCAGGGAGCTAAGGCTTCTCCACCACGTGAAGAGGCATAAATTTAATGCTAGCGCCAAGATCGGCCCCAACCTAAGGCTAAGCACTCTTCTAGCTCCGAAAAATCACAAGAATGAGAAATTTGCCGGGGTCTCCAAGTTTTTCGGGCAACTGTTTTAGGAGCACCGCCGAACAATTTTCATTTAACGGAGTATTTGCTAATTCGAACAACTTTTTTCTTATTAAACTTAATAACTCTTAAATGTAGAAGCAAACTGCAGCATATGGAAAAGAGCAATGCCGCGAAGACTAATATCGAAGTGTAATTTTTTGCGAAAGATTTGAAAGAAACTCAACATTTATTATTAGCTTTTCAACGGAGCTTTTGGTCGTTAAGTCTTGAAGGAAAAGTATCGACGGTTTTAGGATTAGACTTCGAAGCAACTTTCGGTCTCCGGAAAAGAATTAGAACCGGAAGTTGGACGTGTGGCGGTACTTTCTTGCGAAACATAATAATATATGTGCAGAACTTGTAGTTTGCACCTTTCCTTTGACGCCTCGGTTTCACGGTTCCACTTCCATCGGGAGAACGAAGGAGTAGGTGGAAACGAAGGTCCATCGTAAGAAACACCGACTTAGTTGGTAATAGCCTTCAACGTCACCGTTCGTGTTTAGCTACGGAATTACTAGGAGTGATCCTGCACCCGAAGGAATTATTGCTTTTGCATAGTAGGATTGTTTTATCATGTTCATTATTAGATTATTTTGATTTTCTACATATTAGTTCTTGCATCAAGAGAAGATTTAAAATTCATTCTGTAATTCTTTCTTCATATTAGTTCATTTGAGTTTGCATGGCTCTCAAAGAAGCTTCATTTACTTTTCATGAGTAGTTAGTGTAAAATAGTGTGGTCGATAACCTCATTCAAAGGTCCCACTTGAGCCTGTAAATATCGGGGCTGAAACTTGTTGTTTCCTGATTGAAGTTTGCCTCTCTTACTTGATTGTTTGTGGAGCTGATAATTTCTTTTTGATTTTGATATATCGTTTTGATTATTTTGAACATTCGGATGATTGAAGACCGAGTGGTGCCGAGGTAATTATTTGAGCGATAGCAAGCATATTACTGTCACCTTGTGTTGGTAGATTACCACCCTCGTAATGATGGTTACCCGTATTGCACGGGAGCATAAGCGGCCTCTTGAGTGTAGCCATCGATGGCTGGGCACTCGGTAAAAGAATGGGAACCACCATAAGTCTCGCACTTCGGACTCACAGATTTGACCGATTGTATTTGTCTCATCATATCTAGAAAATTCTTATTCATCATTTCCAATTGTCGAACAACCTTCTGGACTCTCGGTAGTACTACCGAGAGTCCAGAAGTTGTTCGACAATTGGAAATGATGAATAAGAATTTTCTAGATATGATGAGACAAATACAATCGGTCAAATCTGTGAGTCCGAAGTGAGAGACTTATGGTGGTCCCTATTCTTTTACTGAATGCCCAGCTGTCGATGGCTACACTCAAAAGGCCGCTTATGCTACTACGGGTAATCATAATTCGGGGGGTGATTCCTACCAACCACAAGGTGACCGTAATATGCTTAGCTATCGCTCGAATAATTACCTTGGACCACCCGGTTTCAATCAACCGAATGTGCAAAATATTCAAAACCGATATAATCAAAATCAAAGAAATTATCAAGCTCCAAACAATCAAGAAAGAGGGCAAAACTTCAATCAAGGAAACAACAATTATCAAGCCCCGAATTTTCAAGCTCAAGTTGGACCTTTGAATGAGTTAACGAACTACATGAAAAGTAATGAAGCTACTTTGAGAGCCATGCAAACTCAAATGACTAATATGAAGACAGAATTACAGAATGAATTAAAATCTTCTCTTGATCAAGAACTAATAAGATAGAAAATCAAAATAATCAAATAATGAACATGATAACCAATCTTACTATGCAAAAGCAAAATTCCTCGGGTTCAGGATCACTTCCTAGTAATACCGTAGCTAACCCGAAAGGTGACGTGAAGGCTATTACCACCCTAAGTGGTGTTTCTTACGATGGACCTTCGATTCCACCTACTCCTTCTCTTCTCCCGAAGGAAGTGGAACGTGAAACCGAGGCGACAAAGGACAAGGTGCAAACTACAAGTTCAGAAAGTACCGCACACGTCCAACCTCCGGTTCTAAATTCCTATTCCGGAGCCCGAAGTTGCTTCGAAGTCTAATCCTAAACCGTCGATACCTTATCCTTCAAGACTTAACGACCAAAAGCTCCGTGAAAAAGCTAATAATCAAATGTTGAAGTTTCTTCAAATCTTTCAAAAATTACACTTCGATATTAGCTTCGCGGATGCTCTTCTTCATATGCTGAAGTTTGCTTCTACATTTAAGAGTTTACTTAGTAATAAGAAAAAGTTGTTCGAATTAGCAAATACTCCGTTAAATGAAAATTGTTCGGCGGTGCTCCTAAAACAGTTGCCCGAAAAACTTGGAGACCCCGGCAAATTTCTCATCCCGTGTGATTTTTCGGAGCTAGATGAGTGCTTAGCCTTGGCCGATCTTGGCGCTAGCATTAATTTAATGCCTCTTTCCGTGTGGAAGAAGCTTTCGCTCCTGAAACTTACTCCGACTCGCATGACACTCGAACTCGCAGACCGACCGGTCGCTCATCCAAAAGGTGTTGCCGAATATGTTTTTGTAAAAGTAGGAAAGTTTTATTTTTTGCGGCCGACTTTGTTGTAGTTGATTACGATGTCGATCCTCGGGTTCCCCTCATCCTCGGGAGACCTTTCTTGAGGACAGCAAGAGCTTTAATCGATGTACATGGTGAAGAATTAACTCTTTGAGTCAATGATGAAGCCATTACGTTTAAAGTCGAGCACACTTCGAGATACTCCTGTAATTATCATGATGAAACGGTTCATCATGTCAATGTCATAGACATTGCTTGTGAGGAGTATGCTCAAGAAGTGCTCGGATTTTCGGATAGTTCAACGAGTGGCAATCCCACTCCTTCGGATCCTATCATTGCTTCTTCTTCCCCCTCGTTCACTTCTTTTTAAGGAGGAAATTTCATTTTGCAAGAGATAGAGACTTTTCTACGTACCCCGGAAGAACTTTCTAATTTGGATGAAGATTACTACGACACGGAGGGAGATATTCTTTACCTTGAGAAATTGTTAAATGAAGATCCTTCTTCGAATCTCCCTCCGATGAAGAATGACGACCTTAAGCAAGTTTATGTTACTATGACGAAGCCTTCAATCGAAGAACCAATAGAACTCGAGCTTAAGGATTTACCTTCTCATTTAGAATATGCATTTTTAGAAGGAACCGATAAATTACCCGTCATAATTTCTAAAGAATTAAAAGATGAAGAAAAAGCCGCCCTTTTAAAGGTTCTTAAGTCATACAAACGGGCCATCGCATTGAAAATTTCTGACATTAAGGGCATTGCTCTCATTTTTATACTCACAAGATCTTAATGGAAGATGATTTCAAACCAGCGGTTCAACATCAAAGAAGGGTAAATCCAAAAATTCATGAGGTTATCAAAAAGGAAGTTATCAAACCCCTTGATGCCGGATTAATTTACCCTATCTCTGATAGTCCGTGAGTGAGCCCCGTTCATTGTGTGCCTAAAAAGGGTGGCATGACAGTAGTTGAAAACAAAGATAATAAGTTGATTCCTACTAGGTTAGTTACGGGATGGAAAGTTTATATTGATTACCGTAAGCTTAATGATGCCACTCGTAAAGATCATTTCCCGTTGCCTTTCATGGACCAAATGCTTGAACGTTTAGCAGGGAACGAAAACTATTACTTTTTAGATGGATTTTCTAGATATTTTCAAATTCCCATTGACCCACAAGACCAAGAGAAGACCACCTTCACTTGCCCTTATGGGGCGTTTGCCTACCGACGTATGCCTTTCGGCTTATGTAACGCTCCAAGCACGTTCTAAAGGTGCATGATGACCATTTTCCATGATATGATCGAGGAAACAATGGAGGTCTTCATGGACGATTTCCTGGTTTTGGATTCTTTTCTCATCATGCCTCTCAATTTATACAAAATGCTCAAAGGTGCGAAACACTACTTAGTTCTAAATTGGGAGAAGTGTCATTTCATGGTTAAAGAGGGCATTGTCCTCGGCCACAAAATTTCTAAATCTGGGATTGAGGTCGACAAAGCTAAAGTTGATGTTATAGCTAAACTCCCTCATCCGACTTCCGTCAAAGGCGTTCGAAGTTTCTTAGGTCACACCGGGTTCTATCATCGATTTATTCAAAAAAATTCTAAAATCGCCCGGTCGATGACCCATCTTCTTGAAAAGGAAACCCCATTTATTTTCTTGAAAGAATGTATTGAAGCGTTTAATATACTTAAAAAGAAGTTAACCGAAGCCTCGATTTTAGTTACCCCCGATTGGGACCTACCATTTGAAATTATGTGCGACGCTAGTGATTACGCGGTAGGTGCAGTCTTGGGGCAACATAAGACCAAACATTTTTAGCCAATACACTATGCAAGTAAGACCATGACAGATGCTCAAGCACATTACACGACAACGAAAAAAGAATTATTAGCCGTGGTGTATGCTTTCGAGAAATTTCGGCCTTACTTAGTCTTATCAAAGACCATAGTGTATACGGACCACTCGGCTCTCAATTATCTTCTTGCTAAGCAAGATGCTAAGCCGAGATTGCTCCGGTGGATTCTCCTACTCCAAGAATTTGATGTCATTATTCGTGATAAAAAAGGAGCGGAGAATCTCGCGGCCGACCATTTGTCTAGATTAGAAAATCCTCATCAAGGTGATCTCGAGAAAAAGGAAATTAATGAAACATTTCCTCTCGAGACCCTTGGAATGATATCTTTTCATGGTGATTCTAGTACCCCATGGTTTGCCGACATTGCAAATTACCATGCGGGGAATTTCATTGTAAAAGGGATGTCGTCCCAACAAAAGAAAATTTTCTTTAAAAATGTTAGGCATTATTTTTGGGACGACCCCTACTTGTTTAGGATTTGTGCGGATCAAATGATTAGACGATGTGTTCACGGCCAAGAAGCCATTGATATCCTCACGGCTTGCCATAATGGACCCACCGGGGGACATCATGGTGCGAACTACACCGCTAAAAAAGTCTTTGATTCCAGTTTCTATTGGCCGACAATTTATCGCGATGCCCATGACATGGTGAAGTCATGTGACTCATGTCAACGTCAAGGAAAAATCTCGCAAAAAGATGAAATGCCTCAAAATGCAATTCAAGTATGCGAAATCTTTGACGTATGGGGCCTCGATTTTATGGGCCCGTTCCCGTCTTCTCGGGGGAACAAATACATTCTCGTAGCCGTTGATTATTTGTCTAAATGGGTTGAAGCAAAAGTGCTCCCCACTAATGATGCTCGAGTTGTCGTTAAATTCTTAAAATCTCTTTTTGCCCGATTTAGAACTCCTCGTGCTATAATTAGTGATCGCGGTACCCATTTTTGCAATGACCAATTCGCGAAGGTCATGCTTAAGTATGGAGTTACTCACCATCTTTCTACCGCATATCATCCACAAACGAGTGGACAAGTGGATGTTTCAAATTGTGGTTTGAAACGTATCTTAGAAAGGACCATAGGTGAAAATCGTGCTTCATGGTTTGATAAGTTAGATGATGCTTTATGGGCCTTTCGTACCGCTTTCAAAACCCCCATCGGGTGCACTCCTTATAAGCTTGTGTACGGAAAGGCTTGCCATCTTCCTATCGAACTTGAACACAAGGCCTATTGGGCCTTAAAGCATTGTAATTTTGATCTCAAGACCACGGGTGATCACCGAAAAGTTTAAATGAATGAATTAAATGAACTCCGGGATCAAGCTTACGAGAACTCTTTAATCTACAAAGAGAAAATAAAGAAGATTCATGACTCCAAGATTAAGAACCGCGTTTTCAACGTTGGTGATCAAGTTCTTCTCTTCAATTCTCGATTAAAGATTTTCTCGGGTAAGCTTAAAACCCGTTGGACCGGACCATTCACCGTTGCTCAAGTTTTCCCTTATGGAACCGTCGAGTTATCTCAAACCGACGAACCAAACTTTAAGGTGAACGGTCATAGACTTAAGCATTATTTTGGAGGGGACATACCACCGATGGTTGTCTCGGATCTCCAAACTTTCCCCATGGACCACTAAATTCGGGGTCGAGTCAGGCTCGTGACTCGGTTAACAAAAACAAGCGCTTCGTGGGTGGCAACCCATGCTTATCCCTAATAGTAGTATATTAGTATAATATTTATTAATAAGTGTGATGTGAGGAGGTTCGCATCTTTCTTTCTTATGTTTCGTGTTTTGTGTTTTATGTCCAGGATTGCCCGGATTATGAAGACTCT
>BQNB010167149.1:0-14035 GCA_026074375.1 Tanacetum coccineum
TTCATTAATTAAAGAAACTGATTACATTACTTGAAAAAGGAAAATTACATTTAAGAAAAATACGAATTTAAGCTTACTAAAAATTACATAAAAACTAGATTAAAAAAAAGAAGACTCCCTGTGTGTGTGAGAATGAGGCCTATTTATAGTGCCAAGCTGAAGCTTCCAGACCCTTTTGAATTGCTCTCCAATCTTTTAATCATGGCCAATCATTTCTTCAATCATTTGAGCTTCTATTGTGGTCGTTGGATTGAGCTGTGGACACCTGAGGATTGCCAGCGTGTCATTCCATTGATGTGACGTTTGTGCTTCTTTTGTGAGTAGTTTAGCACAAAAACCCACTTAAATTTGTGCTTTCACCATTGTTGACGTGGCCCTTGATTGGGAGAAGTTAAGTAATCCTTTGATAAAGACTGATTTGTCCCTTCATTTGTGCTTATGAGCTCCTTAATTGACCATCTAGCCCTTTAATTTGAGAAACCCCTTTGTTTTTGACTGGATGGTAACTTTCGGGACGATGGGTGAACAGTAACACCTTTGGCGCCCTTATTTCGACAGTTAAAACTGTTGGAGTTTGGAATAATTGCACAAATGGCCCCTTTCTTTCTTTTCCCTTTTTCAAGTTATAAATAACTTTTGGAAATTGCAAGATTGGCCCTTGTGGATGTTACAAAAGGAAATTGGCTAAGGATTTGGGCTTTGGGGCTTCGGCTTTGTACTCTTCTGATTCTCGTGTCCGTGCTTGCTCGCTTTTGATTGTTTTCTTGTGATTTTTGACTTATCCATACCTGCACACACAAAACACAAATACAAGCATATCTTTGCCATTTTTGGTCTGTTTTGGGGTTTAATTGGGTTAGTTTAGATACAAACGGATATGTGTATTTTACACTTATCACCCTTATTTTCCTCTTTAAATCCAACGAACCAAACACACTCTTTTTATTCATTTCGTTTCCAAATATCGATTTTTACGGCGATCAACTTGTACAACTAACATCTATGGATCAAAATAAACCCAAAAGGACAAACAAAATTTAAATTTGAAAACTTATAAGAAAATCTTCAAAAATATATATTTCTACACGAGTCGGACAACCCAAACGTTGTTTAAATGAATACCCGAGCACTAGAATCAACCCCAAATATCTACGTCTTCATGTTTTCTTGGTCAAAGTTTGAAAATATATTATGTGTGTGTGTGGCTTGGTTCGGACGCACAAGGAGAGAAAGAGAGGTGAGAGTATTTTTTTTTCGATCAAAATGATACTGTATGTTTTCAAAATGCAAGGTGAAATATTTATAGGTACTATCCTTAGACAACCAAGCTAAAAAAGGGCCTCCTTGTCTCCCCTCTTGACGGGATCCTAGGTGGTCTCGGGTCTCTCTTTTCGTGTCAGCTCACTTAAATACTCGTAAATCTCAACCGTAAAATACTCCCCAAAGTTAATTAGCATTTTTATTCACCTTAAAAATACTTTTCCATTAACTTAGAGTATTTACTCGACGTATTTTTACTTTAAACCCTTTCAAAACTCATCTGGACATTAACGGACGTGTCAGACTCGTTTTTCGGCATTTATCAAAATTCACGGGTCAAATCACCCGGAATACAAATAACACAATAATACCTTCCAAAAGGGATTATTAATCACAATAAACCATAATTCACCATAATTCTCATAAAATCACCACCGTCAACACGGTACAAAATCTGAATAAACTGACAAAAGTCAAATAGTCAAAGGACTATAAATGAAATATTCAGAACACAAAAAGGGCAAAGATTACATAAATATTTAAACTTCTCGATTTTCTCAATAATAGGAGTAGTACCATAACTACTATTATCGATATTCATAAACGAGGAACCACTTGAAGTAGCCCCATTATTTACTAAATTAGTAGTCCCCACATTGGTACCAAACTCCACATCATTATCGACCGAATTAAGAACATCAAATGGATTTGAATTACTAACCTCTATAATAGGTTCCTCACCCTTATTTTTGTTACAACTGGAACTAGCAGTAAACTTTTTGGGAACAGGTCGGTATTCTTTATGAGGTTTAAAACCCATTTTCAAACCAACCGGAACACCTCGAGAAGTTTGACTAGGCTTCTTCACAGTCTTCTTCTCACCAACACCTGTATTCTTCGGACATTCCTCATGAATATGTACAAAAACCTTACAAAATGAACACCTAGGAGGTTTCCACACGTATTCAACATGGACATTACATGTATAATGGCCCTCCCTAGTAATTTTAGGCATAGCCACGACAATGTTATCTTTCAACTCTACATCAGCTCGAAGCTCAATCCTAACTCTAGCATAGCTTGACCTACCCCAATTGCAAGCACATATCAGATGTATAAGAGTCAAGCATTAGAGGAGTACCCAGTTTCGTAGCAATGGCACTCAAGCCATCCTCGCTGAAAGCCGTAACAGGTACACCATGGAGTTTAACCCAAACTGGAACAGTACTAACATCTTCCTTCAATAGGTTCTCATCCGGATGCCATTTCTTCAAGATAAGCGGGTTATTCCGGATAAACTGTTAGGAATACGAAATTCCTAGGAAAGTGTCAGTCGCTTCCATAGATAACAGTCGTTAGCTCGTTAGGTAATTTTTGGAAACTTACATTGTTAGTTTGCAAAGGCCCATGGATAAACCCATGCAAGCCCAAGCCCACTTGTCAATTGTAAGTATATTAACACCTCTCCATGCCTCGGAGAGGTGGTTGGTTGCTCATTTTTCACACAATTCAATATATGTTCTCTTTCTCTCTCTAAGTGTTCATCCAACCCTTTATTGTCATGCCCATACTAGTCTAGGGGGTAATTAGTCACAAATCCATAGCTATCCCTTCCCATTTCATACGGAATTCTCAGGTTGTAGAGCAGCTCGGTGGCCTTTGGATGTCATCTTTAACTTCAAACAAGTCAAACACTTACTAACATTACCCAGCCTTCACCTTTTTCATTCATGCACCAATACCTATCTGTTCAATTCATAATAATACTTATCAGCTCCTGGGTGTACATAGTACTTCAACTTATGGGCTTCGTCCATTATCAGGTTCTCCACCTCAACTTTCCAAGGTACCAAATTTGATTCCAAGTAGTAAAAAGTCATACCTTTTCTTGTTCTATCATTCTCAAACCTTCTATAATCTGCAACTATCTACGCCTCCTTCTGAGCCGCCAGTATCTATCTTGATACTCGAATGAGGGATCTATTTCATAGCTTAATCTCCTTAGGATTTACTCTATCCTTTTACTTAGGGCATCAACCACCCATTGCCTTATAGGATTGGTAGCGAATTTTTACTGTCTATCCCTACACAACTTTATCCAGCGACGCGGTCGCTCATTCACCTCTTTTGCCTTAAGATATGCTGAAGACTCTTATGATCGTATAGATGACATCTTTGTCCATATTATTAATGTCTCCAGATTTACGTTGCAAACCCGATCCGCACCTCAACTTCAATCTCATGGTCGTACCATTTTCACATGAATTTTTAAATGCCTAGAGCATAGGCTATCACTTTACTCTCTTTGCCTAACATCTAGCCTAAGCCCTATTCCCCGAGCATCACAATTATACACACAGTCTTCCGGTCCATGCGGGAGGAGCTAGACAGGGGCATATTACACAACTTATCCTTTAAGGTTTTGACAATGCCAATCTCTGTTCCGCCCCAATCGAAAATTTACACTTCTGCGTCAAGATAGAAGAGACTTGCTAATCTTAGAAAGTTTTAATGAATCTATGGTACTATCCTGCCATATCTAAGAACAAACGGAACTCAGTCGGATTGTTCTCGGGGCTCTTTTCAATCTTAATAGCTTCTCAATATTACTAGGGGTCGACATGCAATCCCATTAATTTAATCAATGCAAGAACTATACTTTTCTAGCCAGAATCACACTTAGAAACCTTAGCATTCAGGTTTCTCTTTTTTGAGCAGTCTATGACTAACCTTTAAGTGGTTCTTACTATTCTCCTTTTCGACTCTTAGAGTATATTAGATATCGTCTATAAAACACTATCACAAAAACTTATAAGATAAGGTCCTACAAACTTATCATCAAATCCATGATATGTGTGTGTTAGTAAACCAAAGGGCTTCAGTGAACTCGAACGTCATAACGAGTTCTTTTAAAAAATTAAAAACCAATAAAAAAAAAAACGCATTAGTCTTTGGAATTCATCTTCAATGCACTCTCAGCTGTGATGGTATTAGACTAAGATCTATCTTCGAGGAAAAATACGACCTTGCAGTTGATCAAATAGATCATCCATTCTGGAAGGGATAATGATTCTTACCAGTCAATTTGTTTAACTCTCTTATACTCAATGCACATCCTAAAAGAAACCATCTTTTTTAACAAATAATATGGTGCTCCCCAAGGGGTGACGAACTTGTCGAATGGAACCTTTGTCTTGGAGTTCTTGAGTTGTCCGACAACTCTCTAGTTCAAAGTGCCAAACGTATAAGGAGATTGGCTACCGGCGTTGCTTAGGGATTAACACAGTTCGAAATCAATTTCCGAATAGGCGGTAATTAGATAGGTCATCGAGCGAAACCTCAGAAAAATCTCTACACAACAATCTCTTTTGATTCTTTTCATTAGCCTTAGCACTCGCATCACAGAATTCGTTTCTTTCTGGTTTCTTTTCCTACTACTCTAATGCACCTTGCCATCGGAAGTGGTAATTCCCTACCTTACTCATGGAAATTATTTCAGCCGTTAAATTGGACAATAGTTCATATTATAATCACATCAAAACTCCATGCCAAAAAGGTATTAAATGATGTCAAAGACATACCTCGATTTTCTAGTTTGCATACCCTTAATCCCCTCATTCAATCTCTGGCTAACTGCCCGCTAGCTATCTCAATTATATCTGAACCTAAGTCGCTGGATCTAAGCTAATGGAGGTATAAAAGTAGTGGAAACAAAATATAATCTGGCACAGAGTAAATAAGGTTAGTGGCAAAGTGAATGTTCAAAGTAAACTTATAGCAGTCACAATGTTCGGATCCTAGCGAGTTCCTTGCTCCCAACATAAATATGCCCTACCCATAGCCTGGTTCCTTGGGTTTCCCACCACCCTGACCCTAGTTATTAGCCAGATAACTTGATTTCGGATGATTTTATTTCTAGGTCTTATGCCCTATTTAAATCGAGAAAGTAAATGACATGGTCGTGGACTACCACAGATAAATGCCTTAACAGTTGAGATTCTAAGCATTGATCAAGATTCACATTCCTTGGCACACCTTACAATCTTTGCCATGACCAGGCGGTTCCAGTTGAAGCATGTGCGATAGGCTCCGGTGTTATGAAGGAGTTGCAGATGTACTTGGGGCCAAGTACCTGTATTCTCACTTCTACAGGGTTCATAATAGTAGCAAAAAAATTTCTTTTTTTTTTTTTTTTTTTATTAGTCCTAGTCTTTATTATCATCCTACCTATTCTTATCCTTTGCTAGTTCCCCCTTTCTCTTTTTTCTCAACCTTTCTTAATGACCCATTCTTCGCGTCATCGGTCAGTGCACTGAAAATTGCACAGCCTTTTGTATAGTTTTGGTCCATTGCTGCACCATCCCACGGTATTTTATGGAGGCTAAGGCGATCACACTACCTCTTTAATCATTCATACTTTTTGGGTTACCAAATGTGTGAATACTAGCAATTAATGAAACATATCAGTATCGCAGCAATGGCCAGCCCGACATGGCTGTGAGTTCCAAACTCAGATTCCAACTTTTGTATTCATGACTAGGACAATCTCTTGTTATCAGCGTAAAAACTTAAAAGTCATTCAAGACATATATAGACCTTCCCAGTTAGGTGCCGATTGGCGTTTCCACGTTAAAGCCTTACCCACAAATATAAAAGCAGTGTATTTCACTTTTTGGTTAAACTAAACACTCATATCATTGACAGACTTTATTTTCTCAATCCAATGAGTAAGAACTTAATCACTCCCTTACCATATATTCCTTAGGGTTACAACTAGAATCTTTATGAACAACCTACCGGTTTCATTTACTATCACATTCTTTCATTCTCTGAATGTTCTCATTAACCAATTACCATTTTGATTTCCAACATTTCCTCAGTTACTAAACTGAGCTAGCATGGCGGGTAAGAGGTTCTGTAATTGTTGGGCAATGATCGTCGAGAAGTCAGGTGCTCCCCCCATTAACTCCCTCTACATTCCTATTGACTCCCTCTACACCCCTATCAGCTCCGAAACCCTGGTCATTTCCTTGACCATTCAATTCGTCAATAGCTCATCATTACCTCCCCTTAGTCTTACCCTTCCACCTCTACCAACCGTTCCTCCTCTCGTGTGATTCGGCAACAAGCCGGCCAGCACTTCGGGTCATCACCCTTGGCGGCATTATCCGTACGAGGGAGAACATGGGCAACGTTAGGTAGGTAGGAAGCTAACATAATATAGAATATATTTAATATATATATATATAATATATATATATATATTATATATATATATATATAGTTAAATATATATCGTTATAACATCAATACCCCCTTATGGTGTCAACATCGATACGTATGTGACCGGCATTATACGTCTGAGTGAGTTGTGATACGTTATAAATACGTTGGCCATCGTACTTATATTAGTTCCTTCCCGGTCATATTTAATATTGAGCTCCACATTTTCTTATGACTGACATAACTAAGCACCAAACCGCGAACACACAAAAGCAAACAAAAGGCGGAACACACGCCCCATCGATCCTTAAGCAACCTAAATGACATAATCTTAGGTTATATGAGGCAAATTCCACTAGTTCTTCTATAACCTGGGCTCTGGTTACCAATCTGTCACACCCGACAATGGCGGAAAACTCGAGAGTGCAACATATGATCAATCATAACACAAAGATACAAATAAAGAAAACTAAATGCATAAATTCAGTGCTATGAAGGTCATCACCTCAATTCAACATCGATTGATCGTCCAAATCGCAACTAAAATCCAGAATCTCTTTACACTTTTTTGAATGCCCTCACAGGGGTCCATAATCTCAAACTTATCCAATACATTCAAATACTATATAAAAAAAAGCAAGCAAGACTTCACTGTATTCACTGTGATACATCTAAGTCTGCAATCACATACAAACTACTCTTCTTTCATTCCCCCTAAAAATGATATCGAAAACGTCAACAATTAATGTTGGTGAGCTCGTAGGTTTTGACCTTAACAACCCAAAGTTCTGCACAATATTTCAACAGTGGACATAGTGTTCTATGACAGTTGAATATATGAAACATCTTGCATCCACGTATCAAATAACCCTATGTCACTTACGCACCTAAAGGGCCCTACCAGCTTGGAGCACTAAAAATTAGGGCATGGACCACACACAAACCTGGGTAGGCGTTACCCATCCACTTTTCCCCCCAAAATTTAATCACACAAAAACTAGGTAGGGTACCCATGTCTAGCTATCATACAACACATATTATTCACATATCCGTCATAAGCAATAACTTGTCAAACAAAATCACATTTCGCACGATCAATTCAACAACATTTTAAACACATTTTGGAAAAAAAGGTAAAATCTTTTCCCCCAACGGAAAAAAGTTAAAAGTGGGGTACGAGAAATCACTCAAGCAAGTTTTAGCACAATCTCATTCACAAGCAAAATGCAACTGACACAGCACACGACCTAGTCCAGTTAATGTCCCATTTCCTCATCTAATTCAAAATATTCTTCTAGTTTAATGCATAGAGTTTAGACAACGTTGTATAATTACTCATACATTTTAGTGGGTGTGATGGTGACGACCATTAGCAACATTCTATCCATCTCATTACTCGATAAATACATACTTATACTATTTAGAGAAAATAGATAAGTAATATAGATAAATATTTATAATTAACAATTATAAATATATCTCGACAAGTCCATTCGATAACCTTAGTCACTTCAAAATAGTCCTAATACGGCTGAAAATGAAACGTTTACTCATAATAGACACCTTAGAGAAGTTTCGAGAAAAATTACATTTTGACTTTTAGTGAATTTATTTAATAATAAATAATAATAAGATTTATTATTTAAAACAGAAAAATATGATTTTTAGGAAATTTCTAAGTATAAAACTTTTTACGAAATTACGACATGACCCGTACGAAAGCTCATACAACGTTTTCGTAAGGTTTCAAACCTTATTTTCAACACTTTTTATAAATTCGACACTCCTTCGATAAAAACTCCAATTCTCAATCTTTAACGTTTACTAAAACGTTATTCCTAAAATATCGCTCAATATCACTTCGTAAACACATTTTCACTTTCAAAAGTCCGTCAAAGCTCTCATAATGACTAAATATCGTTTATTGGGCTTTAGGCAACAGGGTCCATTAGATAATTTATGTCCAAAAACTACGATCCAGTCCAAAACCAAAGTCATTACATACATAAGCTTTATACCTTATAAGTAGAAAATAATCGGACCGCACTAAGTCCCTCCCATTAAGCCACGGCTTAAAATTGACTTATTGGGCGGTGGTCCATAAGCTCAAATTACGTATATTAAGATTCAAATTAAGCTACCAAAACTCCGTATTGCATTTGGTTAATTTCCATAAGCCTCCAAAATATTCCACAACATACGTCATAAAAACAAATTATTACAATCACTTTCCTAGAGTGAATGTGGGAAGTTTTCGTGGATATAAGCCTAAAAATAAGCAAGAATAGCTTAAAAATAAGCCGAAAACAAAAAAGTATACAAACTACTATAAACCATAAGCATTCTAGAATCATAAATTATTAACCATCACGACCACAACATCAAAAACTACAAAATCCCTTTTTTCTTTTTTAACCTACGAAACTAAACTCCTCTATTATTCATTGCGTTTCCAAAAATCAATTTTTCACGACAATCAACTTGTGACAATCACTATATATGGATAAAAATAAACCTAAACGGCCAAAACACATTTAATTGAGAAAATTACATGAAAAATCTTCAAAAATCATGTATATTTCGACACAAACGGGACCCCATTGTTGTTTAAAGAAATACCGGCACTAGACTCAACCAAATATATCACCAATTTCATGCTTTTATATCAAAATATCAAAAATTATAAGAGGTGCTGTGCTTGCTAGTTCAGACGCAAGAGGGAGAGGAAGAGAGATATTTTTTTGATATGAAAATGAAATGAAGGAAATTGTCTAGTGATAAACATTATAGATGTACAACTTTGGGACACATTAGCTAAAAGTTAGCCCTTGTCTCCTCTTGATTTCTGATGAGCTAGCGCTCCTAGGGGTCTCGAGGTCTTTCTTTTGTGTCGAAATAACTTAAAAGCTCGTAAAACTCACTGTAAAATTAACCCAAAGTTAATTCCATTTTTATTAAACTTTAAAATATTTTCCATTAACCTAGAGTATTTACAGACATATTATTATTTACACCTTCAAAACTCCATTTGGACATTAACGGACGTTAATCATATGTCAGACTCGTTTTTTAGCTTTCTCAAAATTCAGGGTCAAACTCCTGAATACAAATAACACAAATAATACCTTCCAAAACGGGAATATTTATCTCGATTTAAACCACAATTCATACTACTTCTCATAAAAATCATCACCGTAACCGTTACAAAAATTGAAATAAATAACAAAAGTAATCGTCAAAGGACTAAATGCAATATCAGGACACAAAAGGGTAAAAGGTTAATCGCTCTGCAAAAGTTCAACCCTATCATTCACCACAATTTTATCGCAATATTCCACAACATTATGATCCTGATCGATTTTAAATAAAAAACACTCTTTATCTTAAAAAATTACGAACTAAAATGTAAAAGAGACACCTTAAGCCTCCAAAAGGCAGCAACTATTTCACGGGATGCTTTCTCATTGCTTATATAAGCCTTCTGTAAATGTCTTGACCGGCTAAATAAAATAGGGTTTTTTCGTCTAACCTAAAATAAATTTTTACATACCCTAGATCATTTAATAGAAAAAATAGCCATATTTCAAGTCACAATCAATTGATTCTAAAGCCAATTTAAAAAGCACAAAAAAAACCACAACTTGTTTTATAGACCCGATTGATTTTTGTTGAAAACATTATGTGATAATCGATCGTGGTTCTGGGACTGGCGTTATAGGCGTGATTTTTGCATTGAGGTTTTGAATTTGTGTTTTGGGTTCTTCGCATTGAGTGGAAATTTGTTGGACAGGCACATTTTGTATGCCAGAAAGCTCCGACTGTTGTTCTCCAATCTTGTACTGTTGACATGTATATTATGAAATGTCACATGTGATTGCAACAGACAAATGGCTACAATCCAGTACTAATTACGTATGTGAATATGTCATCAAGTAACGGGTCAATAGAGAAATGCATAATAATTGTAATGAGCCGATTTTATAAGCTCGTCTTTGCGGTGACATCGGTATTAGGCATGATTCGAATTGAGTAACATTTATCAGCTGTAAAAACGAAATACAGAAAGTTTTGTTGTTATCAAACAATCTAAAATGTGAAACGTTGGTACTGTGCTTCATAGCACCGCAGGTAAAAACGTGGGAATGTCTTTCCCCTTCCTTTTCAGCGATACACCACCAGTTTACGTCTGTACAACGTAGCGACGGTTACACCACCCGTTTAGGCCAGTGAAGAACACATCTTTTTCTTCCATATGATATAATTAAAAACAAAACCACATATCAATCGACCTTTATAGTTTGTAACAATAAGCAACATATACATAAACTAAAAATAGAAAGGCTGGTTTTAAGTAACATGAATTTATCACTTGTATACCATGCATCTCTAATGTGTTTATAAGTATGCAGAGAAGTCGAACATTTATACGGCTCAATTTTGACCCGACTACTAATGACAGTGCAAAACAATTGAAATCCCTTACCAATAAACTTGCATCAATCATAATTTTATATCAATATTATACTTTTTACAGATTGCATAACCAAAACATCATATTTCCCACAACAGTAAGTTGCAAAAACTTTACTTATCTGAAATTTCACCCGATATTAATTATTTGTATCTAATATGAAGACAATAACAAAACTTCTCATTACAACAATTCACTATACCAAGAAACTTAAATTTTAAAAACAAAAAAGTTTTAAACACAATTGAACCCGCTAATGCAAGAAAGACGAAACAACATACCTGCAAATTGAAAACTCGAAATTGTAGGAAAACCTGAACCTAAACATTCCTGCACCAAAATTAAAAAAAAACATATGTTGAATTATTTGGATGAATAATGAGCGAATGTTATTAGGGTTTTGAGTTTTTTTAAACCATTTTATTATTATGAACATCAAGAATCAATTATAAATAACTCAAAAACAAAACACATACCTTGGATCGATTGTGTTGCGAGTAGAATGATTATTAGGGTTCTCAATTAAATTGGTGATAGGAATCACGCGTTTTATTATCTTTGTCGTATTTTTGAATTGAGAGACTAATGATTTAATTAAGGAAATTAGATAATGATTTTGGTTTGTTATTCAATGTTTTGTTGAATTAGGAAGAAAAATCAGGCTTCAGTTTATAGAAACTTTAAATTTGAAACTGCCAATGTTGTATAGTTGTTGAATAGAGAGGTTATTAAAAGTATGGCAGTTTGAAACTCGCGTTTGTTTTTTTAAAGCATCACTAATTTGTGTTTACCAAATCTGCCACAAACATTAGCCTAGTCAAGTGGTTGAGGCGTTTGTTTTCTAAACAAACAACCTAGGTTCGAATCCTCCCAGTGACATAATTTTAAAATAAATCCGGATTCATGCCATGTAGATGTTCTAGTAGGCGTTGATGTGTCATATAATACACCAAAAATAGTGACATGGCATTAATATGTTGACATGGCAATGAGGTGGCATTTAATATATTGACGTGACATTAGTGACATGGATAGTTTGATGACAGTCTTTAATGAGTAGATATTTGTTGTAAACTGTCTATATATAATGTAAGATGTTTTAAATCGAGTTTGATTTTCGACGGTGAACGTGATCGGCTCGGAGACCGGGTCATATGTGACCGGGTTTGTGCTTGTTTGAGAATCGGATTAAACCGCTGGTTTTTCGTTGACCCGGTTTAATAAACCCGGCCGGGTCATGACTTTTTCTATAAAAAACCTCAAAACCCCTTTTTTCCATAAACTTTTCTAAAAGTTCATTGACAAATTAAATGATGATTTACTATTGTTTAGGTAAAATTATGAGTTAAATTAATTTAAATCATAAAACTAATATTAGCTTTTATACTTATTATAAGTTAAAATCTAAAATTGCTTGTTTTTGCAAATATTTCTTATAATTTTATCAGGACATAAAACCAAAAATCTAAAGCTTACAGTCAAGACATAATATATTTATAGGTTTAAATGAACGGCTAAAACAAATTATGATATATACAAACACTATTGATTAAAGTATATGGAAAAAAAACATATTGTATAGAACGTTTGATCCCGTCATTAACGAAGATATCTGACGATTAAACCGAGTCAATTAAAAAATAGATTTTAAAACAGATGATTGTGATTGTCGTGTATTCTTATAGACTTGATATTATTGTTTCTGAAACTTTTAGATTAACTTTCTTCATTGTCTTGCTACGGCACAACAGCATGAACATTTTCTCGTTATATGCATGTATAGTGGACGACTATATATAATTTGAAGGCTCTTCAAAATTTGTGGCCCTACGTTGACACCACTCGCACATGCTCGTCACCGATATGATTACCATATATACCTAACTAAAAATCTATCATGAATTTGAAATTATATGATAGTAATGACATACTTGTCATTTCTCCATTGTTGATAAATTTATTGAGATAAAACAATATTCTAATAGAAAGATTAGGAGTATACCAACTAACTAGTTAATATAATTAAAAGCGGCTAGTTAAGGTACTTTTTGAATTTTAAGTTTCTTTCTCACCCAATGTTCAATGTTATTACTTTATTGAGATGAAAGTTAACTCGTATTAGATGATGTTATGTTAGTGGCCTAAGCCCGTCTGTGAGCTAGGGTTCTCTTTTATTGTAAACTTTTTATATTGTGACTCCCTCACGATATATTCATAATCTAACAACTTGTTTACTATCAAAATTCAACCATACACCATCGCATCCGCTGTGGAGTATATATTGTGCATTTTGGCATATGAATAAATCTAGGGGGTGTTCAAAATAACTCAAATCACCTCAAATCTGGATTAAAATTATGAATTACATAAATGAGATTCACTTTTGTGAGTTATGTTACGTAAACCTGAAAAAAGAAAACTAAAGTATGTCTAATGCATAAATGTTTGGCATATGACTTAATAATGTTCATCTCATTTGTTCTAATATATTAAACTTATAGGAAATCATTGTTACACTCAAGTGCATTTTCAAATTTCAATGTACCATTGGTTATTATTACTTTTAACGATTAACTACGGTGTCTGTTTTATGCACAGTGGTGATCGTAGCCAAAATGGAAGAGGTGGTGAATGTGTATGTGTGCCTCTTCTCTTATGGTACAGAAATTGATTAGTATATGTAAAAACTCAAATGATTTTTCACTTTGTTTACTTGTGTAATTTATTAGTTATAAAATTTGTTTGCTAACAGAGTTATCATACTACTATATCACCATCCAAAACCTACAACCTTTCTGGCTTGTTAAACTAAATCTACATTAGCATATCTAGTATCTACAATCTACATGTACGAGAGGTATAATTATACTTATATATTAAAGAGGGAGATCGTTCCCCCGAGGCTCCCATTTAATGCACTCCTACCGGTCATTGACCCGGGTCCTACCCGACTCTTCCCATTCTGACGCGTGTTAAATCCATTATGTAATAACACTCCATCTGTCTCTCTCTCTCTCTCCAGTCTGTTTCTCACTCTAAAATGGTGTTCTCTCTCTCTAACGCAAGTACTACTGATCCGGT
>BQNB010167151.1:0-14035 GCA_026074375.1 Tanacetum coccineum
GAGTCCCTTCTCACTCACGGTCATGATCTACCCAACAATGCCTCGCTAACCTCTCCTTTATTACCTCTACGTTAATGACCACCCATCCTTTAGTTAAAGCATCTACTAGACATCAAGAATCAACTAGTCTAGCTCTAGTTTAAAATGTTTATTTATGTTATGCCTCTATGCTTTTCTAGTCTTGAATATTCATACTCTTCTAGTATGAATTTTATCTATTATGAATGAATGGTCCTTTATTATTTTGGGTGATTTATATGCATTATGATTTAGATGGCTATTTTTTCTCCATTATTAACCTTGTATATATTTGTTGTAATATTGCTACTGGTTAGAAATTTTGCTTGTATTTCTAACTCGGTTTTGTAGCAAAATTCCATAAGCTCGATCCATTGGTGCCCCAAACAAGGGGGAGTATACATCAAGGGGGAGTCTTGGCATCGTTGATTTCTTTCTTCCCTACTCGACGATCAACCTTTTTGGATTCGACAAAAAGGAAGAGAAATGGATCATAACTCATTAATAACTTGCAAAATTTTATTTTTATCTAACATGAGTTTATATTTTGTCATCATCAAAAAGGGAAAGATTGTTAATACAAATAATGCCTAAAAATATTATTTATATATTTCGACTCCTCTACCTTTTGAAGATGACAAAATGTGAAAACGTCTACGATAAAAATAAACGTTTACGTGTTATTAATCGTAAATTTCCATTTCAACATAAATCACTTAAGGTATGTATAAACAAATCATTAAACATGTTAGTGATAAAGAAATTATCTTCTCTTAACCATTACATTTCTACAAAAAGTATTTTTACAAAAATAAAAATATACAAAATATTTTTATTTATAAAAGAAATATTTTATTTAATTATAAAAATTCAAATATGATTTTCCCCCCAAAATAAAAGGTTCCACACCAGTTTAAACCTTCCCCGAAAAAGACAAAAATAGGAGCGTCTGCCTACGGGTGGCCCCCTGATAGACAGGACGACCCCCAGATATATCTGGGACCATCAGGACCGCCCACGGGAGACGTTAGGTTTTTTTGGCTATAATTACTTCACTATTCCCTGCAAAAAAAATAGGCCTTTTAGCATAGATTTTTTAGATAACTTTCTCTCACTAAAACCTTTTTTCTCTCTAAATCTCTTGATCACTAACATAGTTTAATCTGGTTTCAAGTGATCAAATCTAATACTTCACTATTCCCTGCAAAAAAAATAGGCCTTTTAGCATAGATTTTTTAGATAACTTTCTCTCACTAAAACCTTTTTTCTCTCTAAATCTCTTGATCACTAACATAGTTTAATCTGGTTTCAAGTGATCAAATCTAATCTTTTACCCTCTTCCTTCTTCTATCAAGTGCAAGAGAAGAACACTCGTATTCGCCAAAAAACGAAGTGTTATAGATTAGTGATTTCTCCTCTATTCTTCTAAGATCCAAACCTCTATTTTCTTGGCTTGTATTTGTGTGTAAAATCAGATAATGTGTAAATCTGATAGTGTAGATCTTGTGTTGGTTAGTATTTTAGTTCTTAAAATACGTTGGTGAAGTGGTAGAATGGTTCTAGCTAAGATTAGGACTCGACATTTAGCTTAGTGTCGGAAAACAACTTAAGCGACGTATAAACGGTTTTCTCCGCCTAAAGGGAGCTTGTTGACATAGTGAAATCTCGAGTAGGATACTCGGGGAGTGGAGTAGGGTGAAGAAGACCTTCGAACCTGAACCGCTATAAATCTCAGTGTTGTGGTTTGATTGTTTTATCTCTTACCTTTTATCTTTTACTTATTCTTTATATTTATTGTTTGTATTATGATTGTTATGCAAGTAGTTAGATACATTGATTGTTCATATTGTGAATTGATCTTGTATATATTCGAATATAGTGTTTTTATAAGCAAAGTTTTTTAAAACGCCAATTAACCTGAAAACTATTCAACCCCTCCTCTTTCTAGTTTCCACGGTCTGCGTTCACTTTAAAGGTCTGATCATCGATTCTGAAGAGGTAAGCCTTTGTAGTTAAATCATAATGAACTGTGTGCCAGAACTGTTGTATATAGATTTTTGGAGCATCAGTAGTCCTTATGAAGGTATTAAAGAATGAGTACTGTTAAAGAATAGCAAGACACACTTTGTAGATAACATCAGGCTGAGTTTTCTCCTAAGCAATCCTGAAATTGCTGAGTCTAATCTTGACTTGTTCATCTATTGGGACCAAAAGTACATCAAGCATGTTTTGATGTTGTTGTTGATCGTCAACCATTGATTCTACTAAGATTGTCAATACAAGCTCATATATATGACAATAAGAGCATAGAGCTGAATGATTTGTCCTTTGTGTTTTGTTTGATGTTTGATTTAGTGACAAGTTGTTTGATCCATTTTAAGTTCAAGTTGTCAAAGTTAAACTTTGGTCAAAGTCAAAGGTCAATGGTCAAAGACCGTGGTCTATAGTCAACATCATGGTGAAAGAGTCCATATAAAGTCAAAATATTCCAATGTAAATTCAAACAGTCCAAATTGTGTCCAAATAGTCTAATTTACATTGTATGGTTCAGTTTTAACTTTATATATCTTGTTTAAACTTAATATTTGAACATTTTCTTTGTTAATCATGACCCATGTTAACCTGACATTTGAATTGTTGAAATTTGGAAAAATCTTATGAAATCACTGGATCAAACAATTCAAACCGCTGGAATTAATGTGATCAAACCGCTGGTAAAGGTTGGTCAAATCGCTGGTAATGACTTGGTCAAATTGCTAGTCAACTGTGGTCAAACCGCTGGTCTAAAGAGTCCAAACCAAACCGCTGGTGTTGACTGGTCAAACCGTTGGTTGAAATGGATCAAACTGCTAGTCAAATGGCATCAAACCGCTAGTAACAATGGATCAAACCGCTAGTTTAACTGGATCAAACCGCTAGTCAGAGGGTATCAAACTGCTATCCTTCACACACATATTTTTCTATCTTTTATCTGTCAAAAACACATTCAAGATTATCTAGAAAACATCTAGCAATAACATCAATCATTTTCAAGCACTACTTAGCAACCTAAGGAAGATTTTTCCTTGATTCAAGTTAACTTTCTTAAGAGTAAACCATGAGATCACTTTAGGGGACCTTAATGCTTTCACAACATTAATAAGCTCAAAACAAACACATTTACTTCCCTTTTTAATCAACCCGCGGCCAAAACAATTCAACCAAATCAATTCCTAAGATATGAGAAACAAGGAATTTGAGTAGTGTTTCTAAGGCATTACAAAATTATTCTAAACACATAGAACACAAATCCCAAAACACAAACACACACTATACCATTTTCGATCAAAAACGCATAGAAAATAACTCCTAGAATCCTCATGTTTTTTATACATCAAAAATTGTTTTAGCTTTAACACATCAAAAGGATCAAAACCCCTCTATCAATTTATGTTTTCATTCAACTTGAATTATCATGAACCCTAAATCGAATTCAATCAATAACGAGAGATTGAGTTGTTTCCAACTAATTCCTCTTAGCCCTAAAGTATTTAGATGATAAGGAACAAGTTAAAAGCATTACCTTTTAGATGAAATCATGATTTGATCTTAGCCTAGAGGAGGGAGTAGTTGTTTGAAGAGAGAAAGAATAACATGGTACGTTTGGTTTAAATGAAACAAACCACCATCCCTTTATGTTATTTTGAAACTTTCAAAACTTGGCAAAACAAGTCCCTGGGGTTCTAATCTCTCTTCACTTCTATTTTCTAATTTTCCAAGGCTAAAACAACTTAAGGCAATTGGCAACTATGGTCCTTGTGGTTTTAATCCTAAACTAACTAAGTCATAATTTGCAAATAAGACCCTAAAGTGTATAATAATGACATCTTAATCCCTAGAAATTAATAATTTAACTCCCTTCAAACTGTGATCCATCATTTATTAATAGTTTTATTCGTTAGTTTTGTTATTTATTTTGAAAGACCGTTTTAAAAGATTATTTTATTAGCACTTTCTCCCCCTCAAATAATGACCCGTTTTCTATTTAAAGAGCTGTAGTTATTGTTTGAGTGAAAGAATTGTATTTTTAAATCTTTTTTTGATATATGAGATAGCTGATTCTTTTAAAATACAACACTTTTCACCTATAAAAATAAGATTTCTCTTTATTTGAAAAATAAATGCAGTAACATGTACACTTATTTTATTAAGAAAGCACGGGCTGTGTAGCAAAGTATACACAAGCCTTTACATGATCATGAAGTAGATCATGCCTGAGAAAATAAATTCCCCATTGAGAGGTCAAGTTATCTTTTTAACGATATACATGCCTTTAATATGAAGATCGGGTTGCAGTCTGAAATAACTGCAAACCATTGAGATGTGTTGAAAAACTTTTATAACTTCTGCTCGAACTTTATTTACAACTCTGTGTCATTATTAAATGACATTTCTAAAGCCATAAATATTATTGGTTACAGAAGACATGTCATGATGCACATTTTTATATTTTTCTGATTTTCTTAATTTTGTATTTTATTTTTGGGTGTTTGATGATATCAAATAACGTCTATTTTATAGCATCATTTATCCCATGTAATTGACCCATTTTTTAAAATTATTGCAAAGAATTGTTACTTAATTATTTGTATTTGAGAATTGTAGTAATTACAGAGTACTTGGTGAATATTAGTAAAAGGCATGCATTCTGGAGCTTAAATGAAGATATTTTGAAGATTATTGTTCTCACAACCAATACGCCGTATCCATCAAGGAAGATACGGCGTATCTGTACCTGCACTCACCAAAGACGAAGACTACATGATCAATACGCCGTATCCACTGAAGACCAATACGCCGTATTAGAGATATAGTATGTGAATATTCTGGAAGATATCAAACGTGGTCCCTAATCCAAGAAAACCCCAATACGCCGTATCCAATCTCTTTAATACGCCGTATCGAACCGACTTCCAGACAGCATACAAATCTCAAAAACGAGTTTTAAGTGTGCTAAATCATATTTTCGATACCTAAATCACAAAAGTTGATTTTTAGAGGAGAAAAAGAGCAGAAGAGGTCTTGCAACGCATTCCAATCCATAGGAGACAACGTGTAATTTCTTATACTTTTGTAATCGTTCATTTTTGGTATCATTCATTAACTCGGTTAGTTTACCTTGGCTTAAACAATTACTCTTGTATTAATTATGATGTTAGAAGGCTAATACCTTCGGGTATTAGCCATTATTATAAAGATCAGAATGTTTCGTTTTGTTTATATCTCGATTGCTTAATTTATCGTTGAATGCTTGTTTATGTTTATCAATTTATACTTGTTTACGTGCTTTTGTATGCGACCTATCATTCAACTGGATCTAGTGATACAGACCAAGTAATCTGGATGCCAGGATAGATCTCTATATAGTGATTTATACATCTAGAATCATAGGATCACAAGTATTGTCCTTCTAAAAATAAATATTGACCATTTCCATTGCCCTTTAGTTTAGTGAGCTTTAGTTGAGCCATAAGTGACATTGGTATCAAATGTGTACGTTCTTATTCCATAGGTAAAGGGACTGGACTGTGGACTACTAGTATATAAAGAGCCGTTAAGCAGTAAGTGGGAAAGTCTCTATGAGTTAGGGTTTAACAAGATCACCATTGCTCTAATCCCTAAGATAGATTATAATCAGCAAATAAGGATGCTCTATGCGGATACTTTAATTGTGACAGAATTAATGTGTCTAGGTCTTAGGATGAAGTCTCGCCTAAGTCTAAGAATGATATGCCACTTCGAGATAAGTAATCATTACACTGAATAAACAAACCAACTTCTAATCGGATTAATGATGGCTAATACAGTTTTCTATTATAAGGCTTGACGGCTCTTTTATCTTCTTTTAATTTGCTTGCGTGGGTTAAAGTGTCTTGAATTGATTGTAGTCATCACCAAACCCGTTCCAGTCTCTTAGGGTGAAAACCCCCTTTACCTGTTAGAATTAGGATTAGAACTAACATAAGATTAGCATAGGTTTGACTTAGATTAGAATTAACGTAGATTAGATAACCAACATATTAATAAATTAAAAGATTTAAGCTCGCTTCAATTGTTCGACACCCTACTTACCATGAATCTACCATCGACCGGGTACATTGCCCGTTAAAGTGTTATTTTTGGTTAAGTCGGCAAAATATAAATTTAAAACTTAAATCATAAAAATATACACCACACAACGACAAATTAAATTTTTAACGCCGTTACCGGAGAGTGAAATTTAATTTTGATTTTGATTTTATATTTTGGTTATTAGATTAGATCTAACCCTTAGGATTAGTGTAGTTAAGAGTAGTTTATATTCCTGCTTGTTTGCTTACACTGTTTGTGTGATACGACATATTCAATACACTGAATACGACGTATTGATTATTTAATAGTTTTTCTTGTAAGATTGTTACAGGATGGACGATCCAAACATTACTATGGATGAATACATCAGGCTCGAGGAAGAAAAAGCTCAAAAACATGGGAAAGTGTTTAACTGGGAAACTGCTACGTATGGTAAGATCTGGTATGATAAAGACGTTCATGACCTCAGATCCGTTGAAACCGAATTCCCATTTATAGTTTTCAATGATACGCCGTATCCATACCTCAGATCCGTTGAACCCATGGTAAGTCTTCTTAACGACAATAAAATTGACTTTAGAATATCGTTTGACAAATCCGACGATGAAGATTACACGGTGATTTATGACAAAAATTCGTTTTCCTATAAAATTATTTATGTCAATGATTTGAAAACGGATTCGAAAAATGATAATGATCAAGTCAATATGCCTTCGTTTCCGTCACCCGAGCCTACAGTCAGTTATTTTGATAATTTAGACTTCTTTAAAGATTTCAAGAATGAATTTCTAGCCATTGTTTACAATGATGCTCTAACGTCTAAATCATATTTCTTAACTGAACCTACTATACGTATTCAACATATCGATGAATTTAATCTGAAAGATGAAACATCATTGTCCGAATATGAAGAAGGGGAACAAAATGTTTTATACTTTAATGATGTATTTCTTTTTAACGTAATTTATCCTGATGATTTAAAATCGGATAAGGACAATGATGATGATAAAATCGATATAAAACAGTCTTCGGGGGGTAATGTAATAAATACGGATGTTGGTGCCTATGTACAAAGGTCAAATAAGCTTTTGGAAATAAGTCATGATACATCTAATAAAATTTTCAAAACTGAAACTTTTATCATGAAATTAAATCTTAATATCATGACTTGTAATTATATTATCAAAGGGAAGCTAATAAATCTTTTCAAGAATTTGTATGTGCCATTTGGCATCCCGTTTGACCCCAAATTATTTTATAAGAATGGGATTAAATTGGGGTAAGTCTAACTTAAATACTTTTTTTTAAACAAAAGTGCTTGCCGGGAGACAACCCAAAATGTATTTTCAATTTTCTTATCGAGTCTGTCTTCCCAGACTGTCTATACGGCGTATCCAAACCCCATGGATACGGCGTATTGACTATCTGGATGTTATCCAGTCTTTATTTTCAACACAGTCTATATGACGTATTCATTAAATGAATACAGCATATACATGTATCAATACGGCGTATCCTGAGGTATGGATACGGTGTATCAACTTCTTGTACAGTTTTAGGTTTTTATTTCGAGTCTAACCAACGAATACACAAGGATAGAAATTGCACTTGTTTCTTATGCTTAATACAGGACCTTCTGAATGAAAACGACGAAGTTGGTGAAGTATCGATCATCTGGAATCCTCTGTGTGTTGTTGTCTTGTTGGTATCTAAAAGCATTTGCAACACTCATACTTGCTCATAAACTCAACTTGGAGAATCTACCGAGCAAAATATCAGGGGAGTTTCTCATTCTAATTCTTTTAAATTCCTGTTTTTAATGTTTTATCTATACAACGAGGATGTTGTTTAATTTAAGTTGGGGGATGGGAATTAGAATGATACTTGTCCTATTTTTAACAATAAAATGCTTAAATTATGCTCAAATTAAAAAAAATTATGCATACTTTTATGAAATTACTTGTTACATAACCCACACACAATAACCCTTGTTAGATATTGTGAGGATTTAACCTTATTCATTTCCAAATGTTTACCTAAATTCTACAAAAATATGAGTGTGCCGGTGATGTAGTAGACTTTAGAACTTGGCTTGGTATATCACTCGAGACCGCAGTGATGAGTACTATGGATTTAGATGGAGTAACTTGTTTAAATTGGTAAATTTTAGGATTACACCCAAAACGCCTTTACATGTTGTTTATTAACTAACTACACTGGTTAGTTAACCCCGTATAAACCCTTTGTTTACTCTCACTTTAAGAGTAAGATACCCCTAGAACAACCCGTAGAGCCAATCCTTAAGGAAATTCCCCAATTGTTTGTTTCATTACACCTTTACACCTTAGCCTACCCTGTTAGATTAAGTTTATTTTACAGTTCCTAGTTGCTTAAAGAGTAAAGTTTGTATTTCCTGAGTCTTGTGTTAGTTTTGGTACGGTTGGAAGAATTTACACGTCGCAAATGAGAATGTATATTATAGTCAAAACTCATGTATTTTTACTACCAACGCAATTAATGGTACGTCTAAAGAACGAATAATTACTGAAGGAATTATTCGAAATTATTATGATCGTGAAGATGGTGAAATTACACCGAGTTTCGTAGTATAGTGTTAAAAAAATCGAAAAAATTAGAAAAATGGCAACAAAAAAAGGAAAAGTTTGAAGATAATCATTTCACAACTACTGAAGGAATTACACGAAGGGTCGATTATTCGCTGATACAAATTGACGATGTAGAGTATTGTATAAAGTGGAAGATATCGCCACTTGCCTTGTAGAGTATGTAAAGTATAGGATGATTGAGAAGTTGACATTACGGGAACGCCAACTTTGGTTGTTGTTTTTTATCTATGATCAAGACATTGTAAATAGTTGTGTCTTTATCATGGTAACGGTCGAGGAAAAAGTGTCTAGCAACTTGTATTTTAGACTTAATCTATTTGTTTTCTAATTTTTATTTAACAACATTTTACTTTCATTTCCTAATCATTAACCATAGGTTTTATGCGAATGAGGATGTGATCGAGCGTGCATGTCTATTTCGTCATTACGGTCATGTATGCATGTCTTAGCTGCCTTGTTGGTTTATTACTATTGGTGAAAGTTAGAAGATCCCTACCCTATATCATTCTTCATCCTACCGTTTGGTTAACTCGGACAGAGGATTAATTTGTGATCAAACACAACAATGTCTATTCATGTCGTTATGGCATTGTATGTGTGCTTCAGCTGCCCTGGTTGGATATGGTAACTTTTTGTGGAAAGATGTTAGAATTGAATCAACCTAAAGCCTTATCATACAAAACCTTCTGTTTACTATTAAACCTTGTTACTTCTTTAGCTTTTAGCGTAGGAGATGGTATCCTTGCCAAGTTATGTGATAGAATACTCGTCTATGACAGAGCAATTGAGCGAATTAGTTACATGTTACCACATAGATTAGTTAAGTGATTTGAGTGTTTTTATCTTCTTATTTCGTGAGGTGTTTGGTTGTGAACTTGTAATAGATCAAATAAATGCTTTAACAGAAAATATCCTTAGGGATACATTTTTGAAAACTTCTAAAGGCTACTTGAGGACATGTCGGATTCAAGTGGGGGGGATATTTGATGACATCAAATAACGTCTATTTTATAGCATCATTTATCCATGTAATTGACCCATTTTGTATAATTATTGCAAAGAATTGTTACTTAATCGTTTGTATTTGAGAATTGTAGTAATTACGAAGTACTTGGTGAATATTAGGAAAAGGCGCGCATTCTGAAGCTTAAACAAAGATATTTTAAAGATTATTATTCTGACAACCAATACGCCGTATCTTAATACGGCGTATCCATCAAGGAAGATACGGCGTATCTGTTCCTGCACTCACAAAAGACAAAGACCACATGATCAATACGTTGTATCCAATGAATACAATACGCCATATTAGAGATATAATATGTGAATATTCTGGAAGATATCAAACGTGGTCTCTACTCTAAGAAATCCCCAATATGCCATATCCAACACATTGGATACGCCATATCGACACCGACTCCACACCCTATAAATAGAAAACTCAAAAATGAGTTTTAAGTGTGATAAATCATATTTTTGATACCTAAACCACAAAATTCAATTTTCAGAGGAGAAAAAGAGCAGAAGAGGTCTTGCAATGCATTCCAATCCATTGGAGACAACGTGTAATCTCTTATACTTTTGTAATCGTTTAGTTTTTGGTATCATTTGTTAACTCGGTTAGTTTACCTTGGCTAGACCATTACTCTTGTATTAATTATGATGTTTGAAGGCTAATACCTTCGAGTATTAGCAATTATTATGAAGATCTGAATGTTTGGTTTTATTTATATCTCAATTTCCTGATTTAACGTTGTATCCTTGTTTATGTTTATCAATTTATACTTGTTTACGTGCTAAAGTATGCGACCTATCATTCAACGGGGTCTAGTCCTACATATTTAATGCGTTGCAACTTCAGTATTGTTTGGGCGTAGGCTAAGAGTCCAAAATAGCTCTCCATATTACAATTTATATATCTATAATCATAGAATCACAAATACTGACCTATTATTTCCTTTAGTTTAGTGAGCTTAGTTGAGCCATAAGGTAACCTTGGTATCAACAAGTACATTCTTATTCCATAGGTAAGGACTCCGACAGTGGACTACTAGTATATAAAGACCCGTTAAGCAGTAAGTAGGTAAAGTCTTTATGAGCTAGGGTTTAACAAGATCACCATTGCTTTAATCCCTAAGATAGATTATAATCAGCAAATAAGGATGCTTTATGTGGATGCTTTAATTGTGACAGAATTAATGTGTCTAGGTCTTAGGATGAAGTCCTGCCTAAGTCTAAGAATGATATGCCACTTCGAGATAAGTAATCATTGCACTTAATAAACAAACCAACTTCTAATCGGATTAATGATGGCTAATACAGTTTTCTATTATAGGGCTTGACCGCTCTTTTATCTTCTGTTAATTTGCTTGCGTGGGTTAAAGTGTCTTGAATTAATTATAGTCACCACCAAACCCGTACCAGTCTCTCAGGCTAAAAACTCCCTTTACCTGTTAAAATTAGGATTAAAACTAACATAGGATTAGCATAGGTTTGACTTAGATTAGAATTAACTTAGATTAGATAACCAAAATATTAATAAATTGAGAGATTTAACCTCACTTCAAGTGTTCAACACCTTACTTACCAAGAATCTACCACCGACCAGGTACACTGCCCGTTAACGTGTTGTTTTTAGTTAAGTCGACAAAATATAAATTTAAAACTTGAATCATAAAAATATACACCACACAATGACACATCAGTTTCATATTTTTCTATTTTCTTTTTGTAAACTTTTATAAAAATGAAAAAAAAAATCTTTTTGAGTTTTTATTGTTTAATAATGTACATAGGATACATGAAGAGTGTCCACCATTTCTCTTCCTCTTCTTCAGCCAAACTTTTAAGTGTTTTTTGAGACATACTTTTCATTCTAAGCCGACTGATTAGAAATTCAAATCTTTCCCTTGCCAATGCTTTGGTGAAGATTTTTGCCAATATATTATGTCTTGACAAAATTGAGCTCAACCACACCATTTTCCACTTTCTCTTTGATATAGTGATATCTGAAATTGATTTGCGTGGATCTTGAATGTTGGACGTTGTTACAACATAGAGCAATAGCCCTTTTGTTATCATAGTACAGAGGGATTGTGTTGAATACAAACCCATAATCTGTCAGTTGTGATCTCATCCATAGGATTTGAGCACAACATCCAAATAGGGCAATGTATTCTGCCTATGTACTAGAGATAGTAGTGCTTTTCTACTTCTTTGAAGACTAGCTTACGAATCTGTCGCCTAAGAACTACGCATTGCTAGAAGTACTTTTTCTAGTGACTTGACACCTGGCGTGATCCGCATCTACATAAGCTATTAGTTCAATTCCGGTATCTTTTGAATACTAAAGACCCATATTCGTGGTTCTTTTCAAGAATTGAAAGACCCGTTTTACAGCATGTAAGTGCTTTTCGGTAGGCCTTGCCTGATACCGGGCACACATGCATACTGCGAATAGAAGATCGGGTCTACTAGATGTAAGATACATAAGGGAGCCGATCATACCACGGTAACAGGTAGGATCAACTGGTATCCCTTGTAGATCTTCATACAATTTGGTTCTGTCCACCATAGGGGTGTCAACAAAATCACTAGATTCCATACCGTGTTTCTTTATTATTTCTACATCATATTTTGACTGGTTAATAAAAATGCCTCTAGGACTTTGAGAAATTTATAGTCCAAGAAAGAAAGTCATTTTGCCCATCATTAACATCTTAAATTTAGAACTTATTATTTAGCAAAGACATCACAAAGAGCAGGATCAGTAGAGGCAAAAATAATATCATCTATGTACATTTGTACCAGTAAGATATCTTTGCCTCTTTTCCTGGTAAATAATGTAGGATCGACAGCACCTTTGGAGAACTCTTGGGATAGTAAAAAACATTGACAACATATCATACCAAGCGCGAGGAGCCTGCTTCAAGCCATAAAGAGCTTTCTTAAGCCTGTACACATGGTTTGGATTGTCTTGATCTACAAAGCCCTCTGGTTGACTAACATAGACCTTTTCTCGTAGCTCGCTTTTTAAGAATGTAGTCTTGACATCCATTTGGTAGATTGTCATATTCTTATGTGTAGCATTTGCAATGCAGATTCAGATAGCCTCAATTCTAGCAACCGTTGAGAATGATTTCTCAAAATCAATTCCTTCCTCTTGATGAAATCCCTTAGCTACCAACCTAGTCTTGTTTTTCAATACACCCACAAATTCATCGCGCTTAACCTTGAAGATCCACTTAAGATTAATCAGCATGATATAATCTAGACGTGGTACTAATTCCTAAATTTACAGACGTTTAAATGAATGAATATCTTCTTGCAACGCTTCGATCCATGAAGATTCTAGCAATGCTTCTTTAAAATTATTGGGTTTGACTGAACTGAGGAAAACATCAAAGTAACACCACATGGCATCGGTTTATAGCTATTTTCTTATTGATATTGGTCAAGAGGTATTACCGATAAGATTATCCAATGGATGGTTCTTTGTCCATCTGCGGAGGTGTTTAAATGGTTGGTAGTTGGTATGCACATCTAATTCAATGATGATTCTTGAAGTTGATTCCTCAGAACTTGGTTCATGATTGAATATATTGGCGAATGAGTCATTAAATTATGCATTTAGAGGTTCTTGTCCTTCAATATCTTGACGTAAGACTGGTTCGTGTGAATCCTCAAGAGTTAGTGAAGTATTAGCAGACGGTGCATCTTGATCAATTGAGGTTGAGGAAGGTGTACTGGTTGTATCAGAATTAGAGCAACATTAGTGGGAGGAGCACGTGATACAACACTTGGTGGCTAAAAGTATTCATCAAACATTGTTTGAAAAAGGATATCCCAGTCATTCTTGGTTGGTGGAACATACGGTGTTGAGGGAGATGGGTTTTGAGCGAGTCTTAAACTGATTGTTTCAGGAGTCATTAGTTAAAGCTCGGGTCCTAAACCGAATTTTTCAGAAGCCATAGCTGTCAGCTCATCAAATTCAACGTGGATAGTTCCATGATCCACCAGGTCCGCTTGTTATAGATTTGGTAAGCCTTCTTTAGGGAGAGTATCCGATGAAAATTCCAATATCAACTTTGGGTTTTAGCTTACCAAAATCTTCATTGTTAGTGGTTGGATAACATAATGCACCAAAGACATAAAATTATGTTAAGTCGGGTTTTTTTTCATGTATAATCTCATAAGGTGTTTTGTTGTGACTTTTACAAATTAATGATCGGTTCTGGGTAAAACAAGTTGTTGCTACTGCTTCTGCCCACAAAAATAAT
>BQNB010167154.1:0-14034 GCA_026074375.1 Tanacetum coccineum
CGTAATCACAAATCATCAATGCATATATGCATCTACATCTCTCGACGTCTCAAGTCTGCATCAACACGGACATTTGTCTACAACTGACGTAAATCACGTAACGTATGTACAAACAAATCATTAAACATGATTAGTGATCAAGAAAATATTTTTTCTTAACCATTACATTTCTACAAAAGTATTTTTACAAAAATAAAAATATACAAAATATTTTTATTAATAAAAGAAATGTTTTATTTAAATATAAAATTCAAATCTAGTTTTTCTCCCAAAATGAAAGCTTCTACACCAGATTTAACCTTCCCCGCTAAAAGACAAAAAAGGGAGCGCGAGTCTAGTGGCGGCCCCCTAATTTTTCAGTAGTATTTCTTTGCACGAATTTTTCAGTAGCATTTCTCTCTCTAAAAAACTTCTTTCTCTTACTAAAATATCTTGATCACTAACATTGTCTAATCTTGTTTAAGTGATCCAATCCCATCTTCTTCTTTCCTCTATCAAGTGCAAGAGAAGAACACTCGTATTCATCAAGAAATGAAGTGTTATAGATTAGTGATTTCTCCTCTGTTCTTCTAAGATCCAAATATCTATTTTGATTATCTTGTGTGATTGTGTAAATCGGATAGTGTATAAATCCGATAGTGTAGATCTTGTGATTTGGTAGTGTTTGTAAAGTGGTAGGTTTGTTCTAGCTAAGATTATAACTCAACATCTAGCTTAGTATCGAAAAATAATGAAAGCGACAAGCCATAAAACATAAGGTTTGTTATGGTGGGCCATAAAACATAACGGGTTTGGTTATACCCGAAGAAGAACTCGACATCTAGCTTAGTGTCGGAAAATAATGTAAGCAACACTATAAGATTTTCTCCGGAAAAAGAGAGCTTGTTGATTAGTGAAGTAACTCTCGAGTTGGATACTCGGGGAGTGGAGTAGGGCGAAGAGGAACTTCGTGACCGACCCACTATCAATCACCGTGTCCGTTTTGCATTTTCTTTTACCTTTCGCTTTACTTATTTCTTTACATGTATCGCTTTACCTTTATACTTGCATTGTGATCATGATTGTGTGGATTGTTGTGTATATCATGTTACTTATGTTTATGTAGTTCTTTGTGGTAAATATTGTGAGTGTGGTTGTATTGTTAGAATTTGTACTTGTAATTGTAGATCTATAATCAATACTTCTCATATTGTGTCAAACTTGATTAGTGATTTGATACAAAAGATTTAAAGTTTTCACATGGAAACGTATTCAGCCCCCTCCCCCCTCTATGGTTTCCACACTATTAGTAGAGACGAAGATTTTATTAGTGGGTTGGCTATGAGGAGGGACGCAAATGTTGTTGATTTGATGAGTCTTCTTCCATAATTACATGACCCGCAGAGTGAGCTCCTTTTGCTTCGATCATGTATGGGTATTGCCAAACTCTTTTTCGGTTTAAGGACTTGTCAACCTGTACACATAGATGCGGCTGCCTTATTTTTTGACAAAGGTTTGCATGGGTCAATTGAGAATATAGTGGTTTGTGATGGACCATTCTTTAAAGACTTACAGTGGAGACTTGCCTCTTTACCTATTCGATTTGGTAGTTTAGGTTTGTACTCGGCAAAAGTGGTTTCCTCCTATGCTTTTGTAGCCTCGAGGGCCCAATCTTAGGTGCTACAATACCACATCTTACGTGACAGTCGCATATGTGGCATGGATGATGATTATGTTTCTTCTTTGGCTTGTCTTCGTGATACGATTCCAAGCTTTGATTTTAGCGGTTTCACTAATAAGGACACTGCCCCCTCTAAAGCCCAACAAATACTGGCGAATGTTCTTTTTAGTGAAATGGTCAAGGATACGGAAGTCCACTTTGACATGACTATGAGCAGTTTTTGAGTGTCTGCGCGCACCACATGCTTAGGATTTTCTACTAGCTATCCTCTTAGACAGGCTTGGTCAACATATGTCACCGGTGGAATATCGCACTATCCTTAATTATCGTCTCATGATTCTATTATTTTCGGGTAATGCAATATGCCTTATTTGTCGCAAGGGATGTTTGGATTCCTTTGGGGAACATGCGGTTCATTATAAAGAGCTCTCGGGATTCAAGTACCGACACGATATGGTTAAGGACGTCCTTTTTGACATATGTAGGTGTGCCAGGATCTCCACAAAGAAAGAAGCACATGTGAACTTTTTAACTGACCCGTCGGATGGAAGATCCACACTTAGACCCGCTAACGTTTTGGTTTTTAGATGGGTTGGAGGAAAACATGCGTGCGTGGATTTGACTAGGGTTTCTCCTCTCGTGGGGTTAAGTAGTCGGGATTTTACAGTGGGTCAGACTGCTTTGAAAGTCGTCTCGTGCAAAGTGACAAAACACAAGAAAATATGCATTGAAAATCAACATGTATTTATTCCTTTTCCGTATGATAAGAGTTAATTGTTTGAAAATGTATTATACTTGCCATTTGTTATTATTGTGTGTATTGAACTATTTTTTCCTATTAAATAAAAAACATTTGAATTTGTGTTTTTTTTGTGTATCCTATGATTTACCACTTGTTATCAACATATTATATTGTATTGATACCGACGGTAAAATCGTCATTTTACATGGACAAAATACACATAAAAACATTAATTTAAATTTTTCTTTATTTAATAGGAGAAAAATTCGTTACACACAATAATAAAAAGTAACAAGTATGATACATATTTTTAAGCCATTGACCAATAAAAGAAAAGTAGAAGCGGGGAGCTGGAGATTAACGATCTCAACCATCTATCTGTATTTTCTTAAAGAAAAACAAGAAAGGGATTGATTTTTGTTTTCAATTAAAAACCACTTCCTCTCCTTCATTTTCTAATGGAAAACAGATTTTAAGCAAGTGACCAAAAATAAGAAGAAAAGGAGCGCGCGTGTCGGGGTAGATCCTGGATCAGGATTGAACGATCTCGAACCTCTTTCTGTATTTTCTTATAAGAAAACAAAAAGGATTGGGTGTATTGTTTGTTTTCTAATGTAAAAATCCCCACACTCTCCTCTCCTTCCATATTTTGAAAAAAAAAAAAGTCTCATATGTAAACATAGAAACTTTAAACGTTAAGATAAAATAATTTTACACAATTAAGGCGAGCATTTAGTTTATCTTATATTGGATGCTCTAAAAAAGTTATATTTTTCGATTAACAATAAATATCATTTATATTAGTAAAGAAAACGTCCAAAGAGGGCTATTTCAGTATTTCAAAAAATCAAATCATGTAACTTACCTTATTAGGAAAAATTATTAAATAAATTTTATTAATTTTTTTTTAATATTAGTTTATTAAAAAAGAGTGTAAAATAATCCTACAGAATGACAAAAAAAAATAACCACACGTTTTAAATAGTGAAATAAATAAATTTAAACATAAAAGTATAAGTGTCAAAAACATAAAAAAAACAACTTAGAAAAGGTGGGAGTAACTTTATAAGGATTAGTGTCTAATGTGAAGAAAAAAAAATCCTGTCTATTTTGTAATTAACGAATAAAGGAGTAACAGATAGTGTTGTGAATCCTTATTTGATTCTAAATACTATTTGCATCCGAATAATTATAAATAAGGTCTCAAAAAATCATCACCATTATCTTATACATCGATCATCATCACCAACAAATCGAATCATCATTAAACTGATCATCATTGTTGGGCAAAAAAGGAGAACCCAACATATGTTAAACCATAAGAAGAATTTGGGATCCGGGTTTTCATGGCGTCATTGGCATTCAACTGAAGAAGATATATATAAAAGAACGAAGGTATTGTCTTCTTCATCCCACGAATCTTTAATTCCCATTAGATTCAGTGATATACACATGCTAATGTACAAGAAAATCACTATTTTCAACTCTTAGTGATAAAGATTCTAATTACTCACTTTGAACCCACTTTAGTCTTGATAAGTTATTACTTTTTAATGAACACCATTTGACGTACTTAGTTTTTAAGATGACCCATGTGAAAAAGTTGTGACTTTGATGATGTTTATAGCTTGATTTGTTAGTTCAGCTATGTTTTTAGTAATATATAATTGATAAAAAAATGGGGCTTTTAAGTTGGTAAGAATTAGATTATTGTTTGAAGTTTGAAACAGGTGATAGTGTTTATTGTTACAGGTACTAATGTTATAAGTTACTAAGCGGCAGGTAGACAACGGGTTAAACAATGCATCAATGACAAGACAGAAGAAGTTACATGGTCATTAACAAAATGCACGTTTTTTAGGCAACTTAACAGATTACACTGTCTTTGACCATGAAGTTGACCGAGGAGGGACAATATGCAGTTGACTTCCATGCACTGCAAGCGTCCATTTACATTTTGTGATGTTAAAATATCCGAGGTTCGGTTACAAGGTAAAAGTTGGCACAATGCAAGCTGAAAAAGCATTGTCGATGATTAAAGGGGTATTAGACTACTCAGAATACAAAGATGTGGATATGGTCACTGAGGTATCTTCTCTACTAACACATTAATCATTCTTCATTTAAATTCCCAAGTAATGTATAACATTGGTGCATATAATTGTATACTTGGCTACATTTAATAATAGGTCGTTATTAGAAAGTTCAATTAAAGAAAGATATATTTAGTGAGATCGAAAAGGTGTGTCTGCCTCATTGCATTTTGGCAACCAACACGTCCACAGTTGACCTGAATTTGGTGGTGGAGAAACTAAGGTCTCAAGACTGAGTGGTGGGTGCTCATTTTTCAGGTTAACCCATATCTTCACGGAAGTTAATGAAGGAAGTATGCAAAGATGACATGTTATAATTCACAATTCTAAACATTCATTGTGAAGGTAAAGGGTCAAAATGAGCTACTTTCGTGCAAGCCGAAATGGTTCAGGTTGCTAAACACTCAATTCCAAATATTTTAGGTTTAATGTATAATACTGTCGTAGTGAAGAAATAAGATTTGTTTCATAGTGTAAATATACTAAAAGACTGTTAGTATTGTAATCTTTTAATACAACTATTTACAGTGCATTAAAAGTACACTTTGGTGATGACCCATTTCTTAGCTATACTTCTAGACATGACCTACATATCTTTCTGGAATGTTAATAGTCCTGCTCTTGTGATGCCTCTATTGGATATTGTTTAAACAGAAAAGACTTCTGCATAAGTGATTCCTGATCTAATAAGAGTTGAAAAATTAAACAAATAGGTTGCTATACTTGTGGGAAATTGCATAGGGTCTGTTGTACCTTCTTTACACACAAACAAACTGCTAACATTTTGCTTCATTTAGGTGTAATGAGTCAAAATAAACCATTATTGATACATTTATTTTCTATTCCAATATGTCAATTTAAACAAAATTATGCTTTGATCATAAAACTCAATGATTCGCTAGTTTTGAGAGTTCATGTGTTTCTCAGTAGGATGTAAAGCTTAAGATTTTACGTGATTTTATTGTAGGTTTACGAGTGCGGTTTTACGTGGAAAAGATTGGGAGTTTCCACTGCCACCATTTGATAAAGGATGGTGAGTTTTATAATCTCTTATTGAAGTTGCTTGTGAGCCTGTTACATATGCACTTTGGTAACCAACCGTTGTGTTTGCGCTTTTAATCCATTAGTTGAACAACATTGCAAGGTGTTAACCCGTAAAAGTCATCACAATTAGATTTATGTATAAGACATCCCCTGAAGGTTGTATTAGTTTTGGTTCTGGTAAGTGTCAAATTTAAAGTTATAACTAACCTCATGGTATTGATTAAGATTCAAATATCTGTTAAATGATGTGTCAAGTCCAATGTTTCAGTTTTCATGGAAGGGTTAAATTTTAACGACCTACTTGATATGTCTTCTATTACTAAACTAGCAACATTTGGTTGCTTTTTCTAATCGAACTAAAGTAGACATCAAATAAATTTATATTTGATCTCATGGTTAACAGACGGAAGACACATCACAATACTTTATAGTATTGTGGATTGTTAACTCTTTACCACTAGATCAAAATATAGTATACATGGACAAAATATATTAGTAAACGTAAATTGTGTTTTGTTATAAGAAGTAGAACACTAATTAAATATGAGCTACTAAACTTTAGAGTTTGGAAATTATTTAACTAAATGATTTACAATGTATTAGATTAAGATACAAAATATATACACTTATGGCTCAGAAAGGAACCTCTCATAAATTTGCAACAAAAATGTTATTTAAAGTGCTTATCTTTATATATTATGGCTCAATCCCATTAAGTCATTTAATAACTGAAATGGCTCTAAGTTAATTTTGTTCCAAAGGCTCATACCATAGTCACTTCCCACCGTAGTCACCTCAACTGAGAACCATATCTAATCTGACCCGTTACCCAACCTATCCACTTTGACACTTTTGTTAAGAATCTATTAATCATTGTTTGGAATCCAATATTGGTTGTTTCAGATGTTGGCAAAGAAAGTAGATAATTTAACCAAGGATGTGGAAGTTGAGGCCAAAAAAGATGTTATGCGTTTAGCCAAGGCACAAAACATAAGGTTCATGTGAACACCTCTCAGCCACATCTAGCAAGGTATAGTGTATTATCTGTTTTCGTTATAAGGTATTTGGATTGAGGGTCTAGGCTAAAGGGAATGAGAATGGGGACGAGTGAATGTTTTTGATTTAGAAATTGTTTATGGTGTCTAATAGATACTTTATCCTTAGATATAGAATTTTAGAATAAATTGGACATAGAACTAGCGAAACTGTATATAAAGCCATCAACGTAGAGCTATCCGAACTTGATGGTTATTTTCGTCTAAGGAACCTTCATGGAAGGCTAATTTTGATGGTTGGTTTACTTACCAAACCATATTCGGAAAAATGGAGAAGTATTAGAGTTTCTAAAAGGGATATATGAAACTATGCAGAAAAAGAATAAATCTGATAAGAATCAAAGAAGATTAGAAGAGAATCAGACTAGATTAGAAGAAGAAAGGATTAAAGGGATGAAAATTGATAGCCTATTCAAGGATACAGCTCACATGACTGAAGAAATGAAACAAATTTATTCAAAACGTTGTCAACATGTTATAAGAAAGTATGATCTTTAGGTCTTACATTTTTTGGATTGCAGATTATGGTTTATATATAGGAATATGGTATGTCATGTCTATCATCAAATATCTCAAATTAATCACATAATGTAATGTAGGTTATGCATCCAAAAAATAAAACCGTACATGAAACAAAAAGCACACATTTTATAACTTTGTTATTCTGAACTTTGAAGGTACCGAATGGTCCTCGGGGAAATCGACTACTGAATGAAACACTTCTTCAAGGTCAGAGCCTTTATTGTAGAACACTTATGCATTATCCCTATCCATAAGAAGAACAGTGATTTGACGGGTTTTCTCACCAACTAACCGAATCAGGTCCCAAATGGAGCCAGAAAGTTCATTTTCTGTGTTGGCGTTAGTAAAGGCTCCATTTGACCTATGGTTGACAAGAAAAAGTTGCACAAAACATTATTTCCCTAGAGTTGCCGGTACACAAAATTGATACTTTGGGTCCTGACCTAAGAACTCATGCCTCATCAGTTGATTCCGGTAACATTCAGGGGAACCATATACTTGTCTATACACACAAAATGCAGTAAGGACAAGGGTATGCAAATCAGGTATTTGTGGCATGCTCCTAATTGCAGCCACATATGTGAATATACACTAATAGCTTTTGTTTCTTGCTGGATTATGTATCCCCGATACTATGGTCTTATTTTGTCATGTCAATAAGTAGTCAGTAAACGTTCCTTATTTTTTAATGGTTTCGGTAAATTAACGTTCCTACTTCATAGCAGAGTATTAAATGACACTAAAAGATGAGCGGAATGAAATCATAATAATCAGTAATCATACTACGTTGAGAAAGTGGGGAAATTAGAGTTAAATGTTGTGTCTTTTTTTATAGAAAATGTGTACTTAGTTCTTCTATAAATGCCGTAAAGGCTACTTGGAACTTCATTCTTGGCAGCTGCTTAGGTTACTTCAAGACAAATTAACTCGTCATGTTATTATTTATAAAAGGAAGCATGTTCCAATATTTCTTAGCAAAGTTCGTTTCTAACTGTTAGTTTCATTTGATAGACCTTTTAGAAAACGTTAAGTTGTTCATTTTAATAATCGATAAGGCATAATCAAAAAATTTAGAAAAAAACCCGTGCGTGCACGGGTATTAAACTAGTTTGTATGATATAAGGATAATCTTTAAGTTTGAAACACTATACATACTGTCATAAGATGTGTATAAAGGTTTGTATCGAACTCCAAAAGATTTTATTATTTTTTTTTTTTGCACTAAAATACACATCCGTAAATATAGCACATAGTATTTGAACATTTGAATCTGTCAGTTCGCACACCGAATACAATATCGTAAAATGGGTATAAGTAGGTGTACAAACTTACAAAAGATTCATCATTTTTTTACTAAAAATACACTTTTGGTGGGTATTTCACTTTTAATCTAAATTTTTAAAAAGGTTTGGTTTTAGTCTATAAGTGTTACTTTTGTTCCACTTTTAGTCCAAACACGTCGAAAATATAGACCAAAAGTGAAATACCCATCAAACCACAAGGACCAAAAAAACATGTGTTTGGACTAAAAGTGGAACAAAAGTATCACTTTTAGACTAAGATAAAAACTTTTTTTTAAATGGACCAAAAATAAAATACCCACCAAACCAGAAAGACAAAAAATGTAGTTAACTCTTTCGTAGCGTTTGGTACATCGTAATAAGAGTAGGAATGGAAAAGATTATTACGACGGAATGAGAAAATTATGTTTGTTTACAATTGCGGAATGCAATGACTCATTACAAGTAATCACTCATTACATCAAAAATCACCATTTTCATTCCATAGGGCCCCCTCTTTTTTTTTCATTACGTCCATAATGTAATCTGTGAAAACCGTAGAGGGGGGTGAATACGTTTCCTTTTAAAAACTTTAGATTAGTCATTACAAAATTCACTGTCGGCGGTCTCATAAATATATGGGGGCTGCCTAGTACATCAGGGGGCCGCCCTATTTAAAGGGACCGCCTCCAGAAGAGGTTTTCGGACTAGATCATTTGTATCAAATCACCAATCAAGTTTGACGCAATATGAGAAGTGTCGATAATTGATTTACAATAACTAGCACATATTCTACCAATATATCCACACTCACAATGTTTACTACAAAGAGCTACACAATCATGACTAACACAACATACACAATAATTCACACAATCATAAGCACAATGCAAGTGTAAACATAAAGCGATAAATGTTAAGACATAAATAAAGAGAAAGGTAAAAGAAAATGCAAACCGACACGATGATTTATAGTGGTTCGGTCACGAAGCTCCTCTTCGTCCTACTCTACTCCTCGAGTATTCAACTCGAGAGTTACTTCACTAATCAACAAGCTCCCTTTCGGCGGATAAAACCTTATACCAATGCTTACATTATTTTTCGACACTAAACTAGATGTCGAGTCCTTCTTCGGGTACAACCAAACCCGTTATGTTTTATGGCCCAACATAACAAACCTTGTGTTTTATGGCCTAAACACATAAACCGCATCAGTTACATTATTTTTCGACACTAAGCTAGATGTCGAGTCCTAATCTTAGCTAGAACCAATCTACCACTTCACCAATGTATTTTAAGGCCTAAAATACTAACTAACTCACAATAAACCCATCCAAATATATACATCATTTGGATCTACACACTACTAAAGATTGGAAGACATAGACTCGATCTATATGTAACAAATATTAAAAATGGACTAACTAGACTACATAACTTCGGATCTTAAAGATGACCGAAGTTCTTCTCTTGCACTTGAGGAAAGGAGGAAAGGATAGAAGATTTCATCACATTTAAACAAGATTAACCAAGTTGAATGATCAAAGATTTAGAGAGATTTAGTGAGATCTTGAGAGAGAAAGAACTGAAAGAAAATCATGCAAAAGGGTTATAAAAATGGTTGGAGGTAACCCACTATTTATAGGAGCTGAAAACTGCACGTCTGTCAACGGCGGTCCCAGATATATTAGGGGGCCGCCGGACAATTAAGAGGGCCGCCGGCCTATTTAAGGAACCGTCTCGACAGACGCTCCCATTTTTGTCTTTTTGTGGTGAAGGTGAAATCTGGTGAAAGTGACACTTGTTTTAGAGAGAAATGACCAGATTTTGAAATTCAAAATAATTACCAAATAAAACATTTCTTTATAATTCAAAAATAATTTGTTTAAATAATTTTTGAGAAATATTTTTGGTATCTTTATAAAAATATAAAGTTTAAGACAAGAACTTATTTCTTTGATCATCCTACAAGTTTAATGTTGTTTGTACATACCTTGTGTGATTTACGTCAGGTGCAAACAAATGTCGGTGTTGATGTTGACTTATGACGTCGAGAGTTGTGGATGCAAGTATGCATTGATGATTTGTGATTACTGTTAGTTTATGGACATAAATTAGTAGATGTGTGTTAGGATCGAACTCGAGATCACGGGATTGCACACTTTACGTATGAAGAGTAAATGTTTAATAATTATTTATAAAAGGTTATATTTAATTATTAAATACACAAAACATATAACAACCGTTAGTATTTAACGAAGAATGACTAACGACCATTAAATAATTAAAGGAAAGGACTATAGATGGAATTAAAGAGATCAAAGATGGATCTAGAATCCCTTTTTAGGTTTGGGCCGATCGGATGGGGGTTAGGATACCCTAATCCTTGTCTAACTTGCTCTCTAAGTTTTCCACACTATAAATAAAGGGCCTAGGGTCATTGTATTCTCATCTCTTGTATACATACAATACCCAAAGTCTTTTCTCTTCTCCTTTTGTGGCTAAACCGATCGGCAAACACCCCTTGTGGTTCGATCGAATTTTTTGAGTGTCAAGAAAATAGTTTTGTGTTTATTACTAGCATATCGTTTACTTGGTATTAGTACGTGTGTACAAGAACGTGTTTCAATCACACTATTGATTGAATCTTGGTTTGAATTACAAAAGTGTAAGAGGTTTTGATTCTTGTTTAGCTAGAATCACAAGGTACGCATACGTTTATGTTTGGTTAATTAATTACATGTTATTTGATCCTATTCGCTTCCGCACGTATACTTTGATGTTATTATTTATTATGAATGTCATGTATGTTAAATTCCATCAGTGGCATTATAAGTCTAGATTAATGTGTAATTAATTACCAAAACACATAGAAAATGAATCTTGATTTGAGTTTTACTTTTTTATTTAAATTTAGGGTTTAAATAAATCGAATCAAAAAAAAAATTTAGGCCGAAGCCTTTAAATCAATTTTTTTTGGTTTGTATTTGTAATTAATTTTGATTAGAAACCCTAGGATTAACATGTTATGTTTATGTGTTTAAGTATGCAATATTGTGACAACGTGAATAATTGTTATGTTTAATCCATGAAAACATGCATGTTTGGCATGGATTTATTGTTTGTTATTATTTATTGTTATGATTATTCTCATGTAATGTTTTGATAATTCTTGGATTTGGGGAAGACTTCAATAATATATTAATGAATAATTATGATGCAATTTGGTATATATTAACTAATGACTTACGCGGTCGATTCGTCGATGCTGTGGGCACTTGTTCATTTAGATGAAAAACAGTGAAAGTCATAGTTTAGTTTATATGCATTATTTTACCTAGTATTGATTATTAATAGGATTTAAAAAAAAGAATGCATGTGGCTACTTGTTTTATTTAACGCATATAAATTTGTTATTATGTGTTTAATGCTTTAGTCGTTTTATTTTTATTAGAAATTACTTGTTTTGTTTATATATTGATCGCGGGAATTGTTGTAAACAAAAGGGTAATTTTTTTATAGAAAAATAATATGGACTAATCATTATAAATTCAGAAATGTTTTGAAGTGTTAAAATTTTCAAAAGGTTTGTTGATTGGTAATTTTAGTGCAAAATAGTTAAAAATTGGCTCATCAATTTGACAAACTGTGTGGAAAGTTTAACGTGTCGCTGGTCGAACCCGACTAAAGAAGGAGGTCATGCTTCAGCGCCTGGGACCGATTTCTGGCTTGCTTGTGCGTAAATGGAGGTTACTACGATATTTAAAAGTACAAATTTACTATTAGGATTGATTTGCCCTAATTTCCAAATCCAAACACTAAGTCGAAAGGACTTATGCAAAAAGTTAGTTGTGGACGATAATTATGGGTACTTTCTTTAATTGAGTTCATTCCAATGCCTCAACCAAACTTTGTTTATTTAATTTGCCCTAAAGTTAATAAAAGTTTTTTTACTATGCTATGGAGTTGTATGCATGCTTCTCCATACATAATTTTGATTCCACACATCAAAATAAAAGTACCTTTAAAACTTAAGTCGAATGCCATCTAATTGACAAACACTTGAAGTTGCAATTTATGCCATGTGAGAACTTGGACAAAATTGTAATGGACAGAAAAACTTCATGATTGAGTGAGACATCACATGGACAAGTTTAAAGTTTTTTAAAATTAAACGACTTAATTGAGTTATTTAGTGAGACCTAGAAACTCAAGGCATTAAGATGGGATGAAACATGTTTACAATGCAACTAGTTTTTTTTCGGCATGTAATCCCATAAAGAAAATTAAAAATCTAGAATTGAAAATTGTTTGTCAATTAATTGTTCGACAAGTTACCATGTTGAATAAATTCATTACTAGCAGATCAACTAATGTGAAGGGTTTATGTCAATATGGGTTCTAGTTTTCATGGAAATACTAATTAATTGAACTTTTTCTGTAAAAATAGCTCAACCCGATAATAACAACACTTTAAGTTCTGCGTTCAAGACTTTCTTTGAGCGAGAAAAACTGACTGGCGACAATATCAATGATTGGTACCGTTCACTAAGAATTGTTTTGAGAGTGGCGGGTACCTATGATTATTTGTTTAAGCCTTGTCCTGCAGAACCCCCTGAGGATGCTGCTGAGAATATTAAAGCTGCATGGAAAGCTGAATACAAGATACATTCTGATGTGGCTTATTTAATGCTTGGAAGAATGTCACCTGCTCTTCAAAGGCAGTTTGAACTATATTTTCCGCAAACCATGCTTGATGAACTCAGAATAATGTTTGAAAAGCCTCCAGCTGTAGAGATCTACGATTTGGTGGATACCTTACACAGCTGCAAACAAGCCCCAGAAAAATCCGTAAGTGCTCATGTGTTGGAAATAAAAGGTTACATGGACCAACTACAAGCTCTTGGGAAACCCTATGACAATGATATGGCGATTAACTTAATTAACAGGTCCCTTAACAAGGATTTTGGTGATTTTGTTAGAAACTTCAATATGCATTGCGTGGGGAAGACAGTGAGTGATCTACACGCATTGCTCATTGACTATGAAAAGGGTTTAAAAGACAAGGCCCCTACACCTCAGGTACTTGCTATTCAAAAGGGTAGGGTGAATAAGCCAAAACCGCAAGCGAACAAAAAGGGTAAAAGCAAAGGCAAAGCTGATAAGAATAAGCAAGTTGTGGCTTATCAACCAAAACCTAAGCAAAACCCTCCTCAGAAGAAGGAAAATCCAAAGAAGGATCAAGCTTGTCACTACTGCAACGTAGTTGGTCACTGGAAGAGGAACTGCCCTCTTTACCTCGAAGAGTTGCGCACAAATAAGAACAAGAAGGCTGAGCATGGTGCTGCAACTTCAGGTAACTTATTTATGATTGAATTATTTAATCTAACTCACAAATTAAATTCTTGGGTATATGATACTGGATGCGGTATTCACATTTGTAATACGTGGTATGTGCTTAATTACACATACCATTTTCCATTAAAAACGGACTTAAAAGACTAAAAACATACCAAAAATACATTGTATTTGTATGTTTTGCATTTGAATTGTGCAGGAATGGATATTCAAAAAGAAAGCAAAAAACAAACAAAACCAAGCAAGGGATGGAAAAGACCAAGTCAAGTCAAAGTCTAAA
>BQNB010167155.1:0-14034 GCA_026074375.1 Tanacetum coccineum
TTTAAATATGTTTTAAAATTTACAGGCTACGCGGCAATTGTTTTTATGCGACGGTAAAAAGTCCAAATGTTAAAAAAAATTCAAACCGGACCCGAAATGTCAAAAGGTAACATAGACATTTAAAGTTTCGAAAATTGCCGGATGTTACATGAAATCAATATAATTTCACATTATAACCGGTTTACTTACCTTGAATCCAAGCTAAGTTTATCAAGAACATCATCATCATCCTCGCTTGCTTCCTCAGCCAAAATCATCATAAACCATAAACACCTTCAACACATAATTAGAGCACTATAATAATGGTTTATACAACCATTAGCTTATCTTTCAACACCTTTAATCATCATATGATTATATCTTGATCATATGAATAGAACCTTAAAATTACTAACTTTTATCAATATAACTTCACCCATAATTATTATAACCTTATCACTTTACTTTAAAACACTCTTTACCCAAAACCCTCAAATTGGGTACATAAACCCTAACTCATAAATTACCAATTCAACTCAATAGGATGTTACTTACTTGTATAAGATCATTGGTATAAGCTTATTTCTTAATTTGGGATCTCTATTCACCTTCAATCATCAATTAGATCATCATTGTTTTTCCATCCTTTCTTTCTTGACTCGCCACACACAGAACACCACACAACTCTAGAAACTTATGGAAGATATGAGATATTATCTCATTAAATCTGGCACAAGTTTTCCATTTTGGCAAGAATGGTCCCTGCAGGCTAAAACCCTGAGGTTCTAGTACAACTTTGGTCATTTGTTAACTTTGGTCCCTGCAGGCTAAAACCTTGAGGTTCTAGTACTACTTTGGTCATTTGGTAACTTTGGTCCCTGCATGCTAAAACCTTGAGGTTCTAGTACTACTTTGGTCATTTGGCAACTTTGGTCCCTGCAGGCTAAAACCTTGAGGTTCTAGTACTAAAACCTGGAGGTTCTAGTACTAGTTTGGGATTTTGGCAACTTGGGTTCCTCAGGTTCTTTCCTTTTATACTTGGGTCACATAATACTTCTCATAAACATATACTAACCACTTTGACTAATATTTAACTTAAGTTTGACTATCGAGTTTGATTAACCAATCACATAAAGCTTTCAAACTTATAAAGTCGTAGTCAAACTCATTCACGTGGCATTCTTGTCATAAAATACTTAAAAACCGGTTCTTGCATGTTACAATTCTATCCCCCTTATTTAGATTTCGTCCTCAAAATCTCTTCGTCTATTATTAACCACAATTTGGTTATACTTAACCCCTCATTCATTTTAACACTTTTAAACATATACTCAACTAGTTACATCAACCTATATGGTTTTGCAACCCTATCCATGCTATAACACCTTTAATTACCCTTAACCCATTCTACTTCTCGCTCATTTCTATAACATTTAAACTCTTTTCGATGACAAATGTCATTTAAGTGACATTTCACCATTACCAAATTATCACTTTATTAACTCTTTTTGCTTTAACGTTGCGTTATTCCTTACTTCTCATCTAACAGTTTTCACCAGGGCTACCATGTCACTTGGAAAATTTACTAGTTTGACTTTATATAGGTCAAACCCCATCATTATTTCCCATTATTCATTAAGTCACAAATATGACCAAAGTCATTTACCGATTCATTTCTCATTTTTCTTAATACAAATAGGTAACTTTCTTAGATTTTCTTAATCCACGCCGATTTTCTTATCTTAAAACTGGTAACTTATTTTCAAGTTTATCTCAAGTACCATTTAAAAAAAGTACTAACAATTCAAACTCTATGTATTTCTTATGCAACTTTCTTTTTAATTTCGGGAATTACCTACCCGATTAACTTCTCAACTTAACACATATCTTCTTTTTAAACTTTTAACACATAACCTTAACGCCATTAAAACATTTCATTCACATATATTCTTATTTTTTACAACGTCTATCTCATTTTAGTTCTCGCTTTCCATTTCTTTACCCGCACTCATGTCATGCCAAGAACACATAAGCCCACTCATTTATACTTCTTTATTTACATTGAGAAGCGTCCCAATCAATGTAAATAAGGAAATATAAACTTATGATTCGGTGATTTACAATTTCTTTATTTAAATGAAGAGGCGTCCTAATCCATTTAAATAATGAGATTATAAATCATCCTACTTATACACTTTCGACATAACACTACAACCTCTATTACACATTTTAACTTTTAACCTTTTTCACACTTCACATTTATCGTCCATTTATTCTTTTCCTCACATTACATTTTTACTTCTTTTAGCCTTGGATCCAGATCATTATCACATTCCCTTGAAGGGGCTTAAATTCTACCCTTGCGGTACCATTAACATTCACTTTACACTTTAACATTCTTAGGCTGTCCCGAAGGATACCATTATATTAGGCTATCCCGAAGGATATCATTACATTAGGCTATCTCGAAGGATACTATTACATTAGGCTATCCCGAAGGATACCATTACATTAGGCTATCTCGAAGGATACCATTACATTAGGCTATCCCAAAGGATACCATTACATTACACATTGGATCCAAGCTAAATTTAAATTTATCATTCTTTACTCCTTTTGTCATTTACGTACTCTTCTAGTCATATACTTTTCCATTTCATCATTTTCATTTCCTACATTTTCTTGCCTTACGCAATTTCATCACATTTTTATTTTCCACATTTTTATTTTCTTGGACAAGATCTATATGATACTTGTCAATTTCATGTTTTATATATTTCATATGCATTCTCACAATGCACTTATCATTCTCTTATCAACCTCATGTTGACCTCATGATCAATTCTATACCAATACATCCTTTTAATCCATTAGACTTTTTCACGTATATAGACCTCATTCTTTATCATCCATTCATTTGGTTTACTTTAAGCTACACTCATTTATCCATTTTACTTATCACACATCTCTTTCATATATTAACGAGATTACATTCATTCTTTATCATTCGTTTAGCGCATTAAGCATCATTTAAGATTTCCAGCGCCATCTTCTTATACATCATTCATTTACCACATTTATCTGTATTTTGCTATTGTGTCATATCATACCATCATATTATACTTTATCTTGTTCTCTACATTACATGACTTTTCATACTTTAACCTTTTTTTAGTAATTTATATAAGCACCTACTTTCATTACATAATAACTTTCCATTAAGCAACTTCTTCATAATTCAAACATTTACACATTCACTTACTTCAACTTACATACTTTCATCATTATTTATTAAAATAAAATCCTATGCATTTTACTTAGCTCGTGCATTTCTTAAACTTATATCATCATACACATCTTACATTACTTACATATTTAAATAAACTACCATAGACTTTACATTACATAAATATTTACTTCTATACTTAACACTTTTCCGATAAGTGTTTCACATTCTTAGCCTCATTCATAATCATTTAGTCTATGGTAAAGTAACATATACCACATTTCATAATCGTTCAATGTCTAAGTATCTTCATTCAAGTTGCCGCAAGCACTTAAACTACCTTATAACTAAGGCATTTCCTTTCCACACTACTTTACACTTACGGCAAACGCATGTACGAGTGGTCTAAGTTTAGGCAACCTATAGTGGAAACCTACTTCACTTAGACCGAAGCTCTGATACCAAGTTGAAACGCCCCTTTTCCGACTCAACATTTGACCAAAAATTGAAAACTTTTTGCGGAAATGACATACCAAAACAGTCCTGCTGTCATTCTTTTATAAACTGACCAAAATAAGTTGCCATTCAGACCCTAAAGGTCTTTTTAGATGAAAGTATACTCGAATACCTTCGAAACGGCGGGTGGCACGTGTCACACCCCGCCAAGGTGAAATCGCAAGGCATGATCAATAGGCATCATCATAACACAAGGCGTCAAAATAAAGAAAACTAAAAATGACATTCAATAAACTTCAAGATCCAAAGCGTGTTATGACAACGCCCAAAACAAAAATCTAACATATCATGCATGAAGAGCAAAACATGACAAGTTCAATTTTAAACTAAAACAGATAAATCATAGACTCAGCATGCAAGCCTATGGTCCAGCTAACTCCTCTTCCTAACTCTTCACAAGTTTTGCTCACCTGAAAATGATGCTAAAAACGTCAACATAATTGTTGGTGAGAGTTACAGGTTTAAGACTCACTTATGACATCGTGATCAACAAAAACAACATTTACGAACATATATGCATGGCTATTCTATCACAAAATAGATTCACATATATCTGGGGTGGATCGTACCCCTCCGTCCCATAATTTTTCTCCGCGCAAGACTAACTCGCTTAACTAGCTAAGTTCGTTCGGGTCTCACACAAGGTCATGTCATCCTCACATACACATGTCTTACCACAATTCATATCACATAGCAATAACACATAGCAATCATATAGTTAGACACTTAAAAACACATATCACGGTTCATAATTCAAAAACAGTTTGCATCATTTCCATCCTAAAATATAAGTAAGAAAAATGGGACTGTAAAACTCACCTGATGTAAAGCAAATTCCAATTCCTTCACTTAATCTTGCAAAGAATCTAAACAAAACAATACACACATATGTTACCATCGATTAGGTCACACACCCAAGTCGATGTAACAATCACAATAATGGATACTCTATATCCTATCTTGATTCAACTCTTCTATATACTCCTCATACTTGCTAACCTCAAGTTACCTCACAAACTTTACTTCTCAACTTTATGCTTTTTACTCAGTTTTTATAGTCACAAGATGACTCTAAATAAAATACTTAAATACCTAATTATTTCTTCTCCTTACATCCCATAGCTCCCCAATGAGTTGTGAGATTCTATGATTTTTGGATAGAAATAATAGTGAGTGTAACCATTTTATAAAAATTCAACATCACAAAGTGTCCAAAATTTGACCTGATTCGACCTTCAAAAAGTTTAGCTTGAGCAGACCCATTTAAACACTTAGGAAAATTCTAAAATAATCTTAGAAAATCATAAACATCATGAACTTGATACAGTAGCAAGCCCATCAATTAAAAAGACGTTTTGATATGGTTTTTGACCTCACAAACACAACTCAGAATCTGCCCCGAAAACTCAATTTTGACAACGAATCTTGTTTGATTAATTTGACTAACTTCCACTCACTTTTAATTCATGAAACCACTTGGGCTGAAAAGTAGACTCTCTGTAGTTAATAGTATGCTCAAGAAAATCCATAAAAGCTATCTGTATGACCGAGATATGGCTATCGCAAGATGACCTAAAATTCTGCCCAGATTTCTATTCTGAATTTAACAGAATTAACCCTAATTAAATTACACAAAACCCTAATTATTATCCTTAAAACAATTTTTGATGATCAAAACCTCTTAATTACAGATTATTTACAATAACCTAATATGTCCTTAATAATTGTTACATTAAATAAAATCAATTGAATTGAAAAAGGATTTAGAAAACAATACCTTAACTCTTAAAAATCAAAACCCTAAAAAATTTTGGGCTTCCCTTTGTTCTTTGTGTTGTTCGACCGGCCAAGGAGAGAGGAGAGGAGAAAAATGTGATTTTTGATTATGTTATGATTTGTATTTATAGGCTTAGGAAAAGATAATTACCAAAAACAAGTTGTAATCAAATTGAGATTCTTTCCCTTTCTTTCTTCCCTTGTTCGGCCGATCCACACAACCACCCTTTTAATTATATTTTTTTTCTTTTATTTATTATACAATTACTTTAATTCTAAGTAAAACCTTTAATTATTTTGCTAAACCTTGAACTTTCTAACTAGTTTTCAAACTAACCTTCATTTATAACAATTTCTAAAAATAGAAAGTACTCTAAAATCTATAAAATACTAAACTAATATATATAATATGAATTACATATACATAGTACGTACACAGAATATTACGTACACGACATTTGAAACTACGCAAAGCTTTCAAATGATTTCATTTCCACAAGTACCATGATTCATCACTCATGTACTTCCATATCATACACATATTAAACACATAAAACACATAAAACACATAATGACACACATAAATTGAATTATACAGGCTTTAACTAACCTGCTAAAATCTCAGTTGTCACAGTATCCCCTCCTTTGGGAAATCTCGTCCCGAGATTTAACCATTAGTCTCGGCAATAGCATTCTCAAACAGTTAGGGATACTTAGCCTTCATATGATCCTCATGTTCCCAGGTAAACTCTGGTCCACGTTTGGAATTCCCTCGCACTCTCACAATAGGTATTTTACTTCGCTTAAGAGTTTTGACCTCACGGTCCATAATCTCTAATGGCTCTTCTACAAAACGTAAGGTCTTATCCACCTTAATCTCATCCAACGGCACATGCAAATTTACATCAGCTAAACACTTCTTTAGATTCGACACATGAAACGTGTCATGCACACTACTCAATTCTTCAGGTAATCTCAACCTATATGCCACAGGATCAATCCTCTCGAGGATCTCGAAAGGTCCTACAAATCTTGGAGCTAACTTTCCTTTCTTTCCAAACCGTACTACACCTTTCCAAGGTGAGACTTTTAACATTACATGATCACCAACTTGAAACTCTAAAGGTTTCCTTCTATTATCTGTGTAGCTCTTCTGACGATCTCTATCAGCTTTAAGCCTATCTCTAATCACAACCACTTTATCAGTTGTTTCTTGCACCAACTCCGGTCCAATTAATACGCTATCTCCTATCTCAGCCCACAATACCGACGACCTACACTTCCTTCCATACAACGCCTCAAAAGGAGCACAACGAATGCTCGAATGATAGCTATTGTTATAGGAAAATTCAGCCAATGGCAAATGAATATTCTAACTTCCACCAAAATCAATCACACACGCTCTCAGCATATCCTCTAACGTTTGTATTGTACGCTCGCTTTATCCACCTGTCTGAGGATGATAAGCCGTACTCATATCTAAATGTGTTCCCAACGCTTTTTGCATCGTTTGCCAAAACCTTGACGTAAAACGCCCATACCTATCAGAAATAATCAATGTTGGTACACCATGTCGTGCAACAATCTCATTGATGTACAACCTTGCTAACTTTTCCATACTATAATCCTCTCGTATTGCTAAGAAATGTGCCGATTTGGTCAATGGTATGTGCTTAATTACACATACCATTCTCTATTAATAACGGTCTAAAATGACTAAAAACATACAAAAAATACATTGTATTTGTATGTTTGCATTTGTATTGTGCAGGAAGCGGATATTCAAGAAAAAGATCAAAAAGAAAGCCAAAAACAAACAAATCCAAGCACAAGGTGGAAAGGGCAAAGTCAAAAGTCAAGCCAAATGAAGAAAATACAACTTGAGGGACTATAACTGCAAAACCCAAACCACCCTCTCCCACGGTTTTTTTCTTGCCATACCACCTCCCTAAGTACATTCCCAGCTCACCCTCACCTTTCCCCACAACCTATTGCCCCTATAACCCTCCACCCTGGCAAATCACTCAACCCAAGACCCCATCAAGGGCTGAGATGGTGTACAAAGACCAAGGAAGGCTAGGATTGCTGGGATTGCTCTCTACTCACACAACAAGCACAAGTGAAGACCAACAAGTCCTCTTGGGACTTGTATAAAAGAGCCAAGACCAAGCCGAAGCAAAACACACCACTTTACTATGTTTTTTTTAGTGTAATTTAAATTCAGTATTTCTTTCAAGCATTTTAATGTAATTCAACTAAGTTTACATGTTATTTCATCATTTGTTTTTAAGTATAAGTCGAATTTAATCAAATAAGCTCTAAATAAGCTCTTTTGAGCTTATTACTTTTAAGAAGCTCATTTTTAGCCTATATCCTGTTTTAGTCATTCATTTGCTTATCCTTATCATTTATATCAAAGACTATGATTACTTGAGAGTTTTTAAGTTCATTTTGAAGATATAAGAGCAAATAAGCTCATATTTGCTTATTGATCTAAATTTTTGCACTTAAGTCTTGTCATTAGTTTACTTAGTTCAGAATTGAACTAGCTTTAGTCTGTTATATTTTTAAATCAAGTTAGTTTTCATTTTTACTCTTTATCTTAGCTAGTAGTATAACAAGCCTCACTGAAGAAGTAGCTTATTTTTACTTATAAGCTATAGGTTTTATAGCTTAAACAGCTTTATTAGGTCATATTAAATAAGAGTAGATAAAAAGCTTAGGTTGTTTTAGCTTTTCTATGGATTTTAAATGCTAATTTGTGTTTGACAGCCAAGTTAAGGGAGTGTTTGGATTTAGCTGTAGTTGACTCTTAAAGTCAACTACACTCTATCAAAACTTTTCATTAAGTTGAGTTAGGCTTTAATATCAAGTTTAAAACAGTTTTTAAAAGCTAGTTATTTGATTTACAAAATTTTGAGCTTAATAAGCTTAATTTTGCACCAGGGCACATTTTCAAACTGTGTAAATCTTAAATTTTAAGATCTTTAAGAGCATTTAGAATGTAAGGTTGTGTTGTGCTCATTTAGATTCATTAGGTGATGTATTAGTTCTAAAAGTGAGCCTGTAGTTGAGTTCATAGCCAAGTGCACCAGCCACACCAATTGCACCAGCAAGTGCATCTCATTATAGCATACTTTTTGCCATTTTTCACTTTGAATTTTCTCATTTCCTCTTAGAGTCTTACAAATCCTTTTACCTAGGTTGATTAGAGTAAGATAGCTTAGCTTATTCCCAAAATCTCAGCATCTAAAGTTTAGTAATAAGCCTTCTAGCTTATTTGAAAAAAGCCTAAAAAACTGTTTCAGAAAACTTTGCATTTTTCCATCTTAGTTTTCTTTCTAAAATTGTTAACAACAGGTTAATATTAGTTTAGAATCTTTTAATACACATTTTAAGCTACAAATAGCATCTTCTGTTTTGCATTTTCATTAAATAATAAGCTCACAATAAGCAAAAATCTAAAAAGCTTAGAAAACAAGTACTTTCTGTGACAGCAATCTTCCAGCTTATTTTCTAGCTTATTCTGTGGATAAAAGTGATAAGTGCTTTTATTAAAGTTGTTATAAATAAGCTCCTTAGTAACTTTTTAGTTTTAAGTTTTTTCTGAAAAGCACTTTTTAATAAGCCAAAAATAAGCTGAAATCGTAGGGTCTATTTCGTATATAGTTGATAGTATAGGGTTAGTCGTTTACACTGCAGTGTAAATTTCACAAGTTCACCCGCCTATCCTCTACTTTCCTTTTTAACAGTTTCTACCCTGTTCTTTTCAATTTCTTTTTAATTCATTAAAATTTTCTTTTTAGATTTAAAAATAGAATAATAAAATTATCTCATTTAATAAGGGTGCAAATTTAGTGGATATAAAACTAAAATCAACACCAGAATCAAAAAGCACAGTAGCGTAGAGATTATTTAAGGAATACCACTACATTAGGATCCTGAAGAGCATCAACAACATTTACATTGAAAGCCCTTCCCCTAGCTCGATTCTCATTGCCTCGGGTGTTCCTATTCCCTTCCAACGCTAGTTGATTTCCAGATTGATTACGTCCTTGGTTTCACTTAGGATAATTTGGACGTAAGTAATCCAAACTTCCACACTCATAACAAGCTCTCTGCCCATCTCTTGGCCTAACTGCTCATATGCTTTGCTATGCTAACCGGTGTTCTACAGTCTCTGGCCATGTGACCCGGCCTTTGGCAATTGTAGCACACTATGCATGGTCCTTTTTCAGCATGAAAACCCTTACACCTAGCGCACTTTGGAAAATTTCCATTTTCACTTCTAGGAGGAACTGCTGCTACAAACCCTCGCCCCCCTTTAGCTTTCTTTTTGTCTTTTTCAACACTTTCTGACTTACTTGCCTCATCCCTTTCTTTCCTTTTCTCACCAGCCTTAGCCAAAGTACCCCTGCGGACTGCCTCTTCAGTCAGTATCCTAGCAAGTGAGTATAGGAATAACAACTTGATAGTATCAGGTCGTTTGAGGGCTCCAAGCATTTAATGAATCTGATGAGGAACTCATTAAAAAATGTACCTTGTTGACTTGCTTCCCCTCGGAGCTACCAAATGGGGAACCACTTTGCAACTCATGAAATCGATCAGTGTATCCTGCATGATCAAAATAACCATGAATGATTCCAAAACTGCCTTTAAACTTCTCAAATCTCTTTGCTTGGACAAAACTCCGTCGTTAGCAATGCATCAGTAGAATAAAACTTGAATAGTATCAGGTTGAGTGGCTCCAAGCATTCTACGAATCTGAGATGGCAACCCATTAATGTACCTTGTGACATGCTTCCCCTCAGGAGTTACCAAATGTGGAACCAACTTTGCCAACTCATGAAATCGATCAGTGTATCCAGCATGATCAACATCAACCATTGAATGATTCCAAAACTCGCTTCTAACTTCTCAACTTCTTTGCTTGTAGACAGAAACTCCGTCGTTAGCAATGCTTGAAGGTCATTCCACGCATTGATTGTAGCCAGGCTCTCGACACTCTTGCTTGGACTGGTATTCCCCAAGTAAATCTTTACTAATGAACGAACTCGCGGCATACTTCACCCTTAGATTAGCCCAAACATCCGCTATTATTATCACGGATTCATTTTTCAATCTATCTGTTCACACCACCGCACACCAATTCTGTGTCAAAGTCTCGAGGTCCACCGCCACAAATCCTTGTAGGTGGCATCCCATTGTTTCCTCTTACTATTTCTTACCATTGCCATTGTTGAGGTTGTTGTAGTCACTTGATTCACGATGTTCTCGAGATGATGTATTGAAGTTGTTTGAGCAATGTTTCCGTGACATCTGGAGGGTGTTAGTTGTCGTGTTTGAACCCATGTTTCTGATAAGACATAGGATTATATATATATTAGACGATATACTACAGATTCATAAAACCCTATGATATTACATTTCCCACAATACTATATACGTACAAGCATAACCAACCAATATGTGTCAACACCAATTACATGTAATCATACTTGTAAGTACATTTGTGTTGTGGCGCATGTATAATTATGTTGTACACCATAATTATAGATGCCCCCTTTTACGCGTGTACTTGCTCCTATGAAAACACTTCTTGAAATCAACACATCATGCAACATATCACGTTTTTAACAAGACAACATAGCAAACAGATAATCCTAAAACCACTTCTCATTAATAATAATCGTAATCGAAAATAACATTTCCTAAATGTTCAAACGATTAGAAAGAAACACTAAAATCCTAAATCATATCGATTGCACGAGTAGTAGGTCGAGGTCGAACTCAGCTCCCACCAATGTCTTCCATCGTCAAGCTCATGGGTTGATTATGTTCATGTTTTAGTACTCACGGGACATTTAGTCATTGTCGTGTGGTTATTTCTAGGAAAGTAGATGGTATGCAATTGTCTAATGATCGCAGACCGTCTAATATAGTAGAAAAGAAGATAGTAGAACCCTCCTATAGTTTTAAATATGACACGTCCCATGTTTTGAATATGTGTTTCACGTGATTTGTGTAAACTTCTGGGTGCAATTATTACGGTTAAGCGTTTGAATTGTAGTGAGATTATCACTAATGACAATTACATTTTTGTTATTCCAGGACAGGCTTGAGGATGTAATGATGTATAGGGTCCACTTCAAAAACATTTTCAAGGCTTTGTTACTACATAATCATTGGGTAAGCCATCCGCGATTAAATTTTTCTACACAAAACTTACATCTCTTCAACTAATTTTATTGACAGGGACGGTATGGTGCGTACTTTTCGTTTAGTTATCATTAGTCACTTTATATGTTCATCGTAAGTTACATGTGGTTGTAAAGCAGCTAGAAATTAATACTACCTCCGTCCCATATTAAGTGTCCACTTGACTTTTTCAAAGTCTTTTTTCTTCAACTTTGACCTCAATGATTTCTTCTTACGTTATATGATACTTGATGCAAGATATATGAATGGATAGAGTTTTGAATATATTTTTCGTTGGTAGAATTTTCGTTCAATATTATATAACACAAACAAAAATATTTATGGTCAAAGTTGATAAAAAAAGACTTAAAAGATTCCATTGTGGACACTTAATATGGGACGAAGAGAGTAGCAGCTAAGCAAATGTTTTTCATATGGATTCACATACACCAGTTATATTAATGTTACAACCTTAATTTCTGTTGAGATTTTTTAACGTTATTTGACTTTGTTATTTTGTTTACGTTTTAGGTATAAACTATCATGATTACGAGTTTCTGCCAGAACCACCACCGTAGAGTAGCCATGAATACGAGTTTCTGCCAAAACAACCACGGTAGAGTAGCCGCAACTCAGGTATCGTACATCGTGAATAATCAACGTTTTCGTATTCTAGCTAACTGGTCAAATGATATACACTTGATGTAGGGTTAGAAAAATAGTAATATTTGGTCATCTTTTCAAGTAGGTCAAACTACGTATATGATGACGCGGAGATGCACATGCACATATATTATGTTTGATCAAATTAACATAGAAAACAATCTGACTATATAGATACTAAGGTATAGTGGAAGATCCTAAGTCCCTAACATGCACCCTGCTTTACAAGTCATGACAAAATGAGTTTCTTTTAAGTACTTTGGCATTAAACCTTAAAAAAGTTCACTCTCATATGGGTTTAGAAGTTAAGGTGCATTATGGACAACAAAAGAAATTCTGATTGCACGTGTATAATTGTGATTTTGGGTGTTTTTTTATGCAGACAGCAACGGTGCATTATTAGTATACAGCCACAAGTCGAGTGCCACCGTCAATGGCTTTCGGATAATCAAGAATCTCCAACGATACCGAACTGTAAGAACAATACATACATTTAGATGGTATACTGTGCTAGCATGCATAACCAATTTTGTTGGTTATAAAGAGATTTTTGTTGATACATTGTAGCTATGATAGACAAAATTTGTTTGCTTTTTGGTGTGTGCTTTCGGCTCATTTATATATAGCCTGAAAAATCCACAAACTTCCACCCTAAAAAACACACAGACAACAAAGCATCTACCTCTCCCGGCTAAAACATGCCAGTAACACAGGTAAAAATCACAAAATTGATATAAAGCCAGTCCATTCTCTTTTTTATTTTCATTTATTAATTGGCAAACTAAAGAAACATGGAACTCGATGGTATCAAGTGGCTGACGTTTGGTTGTTTGACCGGAAAAGGGCTAATTTGTTCATGTTGCACCACCGGTACTTGATTCTTCGTATTCATGTTTTATCTTTTGATTTGGGAATATGATTAATCGTTGTATTCGGCTTACATATGTGGTGTGCTACAGGTTTTCGGGATTAAGAAGTCGGGGAGTGAAAGCTGAATTTCGGAGGTATTGTTTTCCGATTTATATTTGTTGTTGCTATGTAATTTAAGTTCATTAGGTTAGGTAAGTGCTTATGCCTGCTGTAATAAGTAGAAATAGATGCAACATAAGGTATTGTTATTGATAGTATATGTATCTGCGATGAAATACTGTTGATCAACTTTGGTAGCCAAAGTGTTGCGTTCAAAGATTATTTTTAGATAGGAAAAATTAAACATGCTACTACAAGATAAGCAGTTTTTATTAGTTTTACAAAATTTAATCAGGGATCCTCCTTATCAGGTAAAATAAGCAGCATCAAGCCTGCTATACGAAGATCCGATGCAAATTGCATGCACTTCAACAGATTCATGTGATTGTTAAGGCTGCATATGGAAATGAACTTGCTTATGTGATATTAGGTTACAAAATAGATGTGGATTTAGTACAATACGCGATGCCGTTAATGATTATGTTCGTCCAAGGTTTTTAAATTCTGGCTGTACGATTTTGATTCGGTTTTGCTATCTAATTCTGAATTTGTGAGAGTGCTGATAAAAATTGGTATTTGTGGAAATTGTAGACTTTGAAACAAGCCTCAATATCTTTGAAGCAAAGGAAGAGGATGCGACAATGAAGGTTACATCATTTTGGGACATGAAGTTGGGAATGTGGTGGATATGGCGTCAGTTGTTAGTG